>VSMD01019759.1:0-72417 GCA_008750895.1 Mirza zaza | reverse complement strand
ACTGGGAGAAACAACTGGATAGCTGTGTGCTGAAAATGTCTAGATCTCATACAGAGCAGAGAAGCGTTCTCTGGTTGACCATATCCCAAAACCCTCATTGCTCGCTTTGTTTAATGACCCCAGAATGGTTACAGCTTCGTCGTAGTGCTACAACACTTCCAGTGTGAAGACGACTCTAGATGGGAGCTAACACAGCTTAAAAGTAGCCTGGAAAGAATTAAGCTAATCCACAAAATATTTAATAGACTTTCAGAGAAAAGTCTAACAATCTTTTATAAATATATCAAAATACAGCATAATAACAACTCAACAACATAAAATTCTAATATCCATCATCCAATTTTATAAAATTATTTACATGCCCACACATAAATAAATTATGAACCGTAACCATGAGAAAAATTAGTCAATAACAATAAACCCAATCAGAAATGATAAAAAGGATGGACACTAATGGACTAATTAGTTGTCCCATGGACAACTAATTCCATGAGATTGCTATTATCCTGATTAAAAAAATAAAACAGCTAAAGACATTACAAAAAAGAAAACCTATAGGCTAACAGCCCTCATGAACATAAACACTAAAAATATAAACTAAATATAGCAAATCAAATCCAGCACATTAAAAAATAATATGTGAGATTTACTCCAGGAATCAAAAGTTATCTAATATTTGAAAATCAGTCATTGTGATTCAATATATTAACAGAATAAAGGAGAAACGCCATATGTTTACCCATATAAATGTAGAAAAATCATTTGGTTTGATGAAATTCAATATTTATTTATGATATAACCTCTTATCAAACTAAGATTAAAAGGGAACTTCCTCAGTATGATTAGGCACAGTTATGAAACCTATAGGTAACTCTTACATAAATGATAAAAGTCTAAATACTTTCCCCTAAATTTAGAATAAAAGCAAGCACATTTACTCTTATCTCTTCTATTCAACATTGGTCTAGGGGCAGGGGGAGGGGTCTTGCCAATGCGATAATGCAAGAAAAAATATAAATTGGAAAGGAAGATGAAAGGATCATGCATAAATCCTGTTATATCTATTTAAAGCTACTAGAACTAATAAGTGTATTATAGTTCCAGGATACAAGATCAATACACAAAATCCCCTGGCATCTTTTGCTAGTAACAAAAAAAAAATAGGAATTGAAAATAAAAAAATACTGCCTAATATCAACAAATATAAAATATTTAGGAATAAATTTTACAAAATATATGCATTTGTACACTTAAAACTGTGAAACTTCTGAGAGAAATTTAAAAACTATAGATCAAATATTAAAAGACTCAGTATTATTAAGATGTCACTTGTACTTAAGTTGATCTACAGTTTCATCACAATTCCAATCCAAATCCAGTTTTTCTTTTTGTAGAAATTGATAAGATGGTTCTAAAGTTTATATGGAAATGCAATGTACTTAGAATAGCTAAAACATTATTTAAAGCATAAAGTTGGAAAACTGTCACTACTAGATTTATAGACAATATAAAGCTACAATAATCATGACAGTATACTATTGACTTAAGAATAGAATTTAATCAATGGAACAAAATAGAAATTTCGGAAATAAGTAAGTATATACTTTTCCTCACATACACACATACATTTATGATCAATTGATTTTTGACAAGGATGCCACAGTATTTCGAGGGGAAAAAACATTCTTTTCAAGAAATGGCTCTTGTGCAATATGACATCTACATGCAGAAAAAATGAAACTCAGCACTTACCTCACACCACACACAAAAGTAAATCAAAATGTGTCATAAACCTAAACACTCAATCCTGATCTATAACATTCACCTTCTTTAGAATCAACAAATATTACCCAGATTAGACACAAAAAAACCAAAGCTAAAGACAAAATGATAAATTGAATTTTATCAGAACTAAAAACTTCTGCTCTTCAAACGAGCATTAATAAACTGAAAATGCAAACTAAAAAATAGAAGAAATTATCTACATCATATATGTCTGACAAATATCATGTATTTAGAATATGTAAGGAACTTACAAAACTTAAAAATGTGAAATCAATCCACTAAAAAACAGGGAAAATATTTGAACTGACAATTTACAAAAGAAGATATACAACTTACCAATAAGCACATACACTCAATATCATTTAATCATCAGAAAAATGCAAATTTAAAACCACAGTGAGATACCACTACATATCCACAAGTGTGACTAAAATTACAAAGGCCAGTAACACCAGTGTTGGTGGGAACATGGAAGAACTAGGATTCCCATACATTGCTGATGGGAATGTAAACTCATACAACCATTTGGAAAACAATTTAGCAGTTTCTTTAAAAGTTAAACATGTATTTCTCATATGATGCAGCATTTCTACTTTTATATATTTACCTAAGAGAAATGAAAATATGTGTCCTGGCTATACAAAGACCTTTAACCAAATGTTCATTGTAGCTCTAGCCATAATAGCAAAGCTGTAAACAACAGATAAACAAATTGTAGTTTAGTCATACAATAGAATATATTCTATATTCTAGACTATATAGAACATATTCTATACTTTATTGCACAGTGGTGCAAAAAAAATGGAACTACTGGAACACCAATAAAATGGACACATCTCAAAAACGTCATGCATTATGCTGCAAAAGAGAAAGCAGATACAATGGAGTGCATACTTCATGACTCCATCATATGAAATACTAGAAATCAGATCATGCTGCCTGGAGCCAAGGATGATGGAGGGTGATTGCCAGGAAAGAAGCACAGGGGAAATATTTGGTATGATAAAATGTTCTATAGTTCAATTACGGTGTTGGTCATAGGGGCGGATATATTTACCAAAACTCAAGCTATACACATAAAGTGGGTGCATCATTGCATGTAAAATATACCTTAATAAAATTCACTTTAAAAATATTTTTTGAAACTTAAAAGGCAGGTGGGCATATTACTAACTTTTCTGTTCTGGGCTAAACTGTATGTTCCTAAAATTCATGTGTTGAAGTCCTGACTCCCAGTGCCTCAGAATATGACTATATTTGGAAACAGGATTTTTAAAGAGATAATTAAGGGTAAGTGAGGGCATTAGATTGAGTCCTAACCCAATATGACTGGCAGCTTTGTGTAATAAGAAGGGGAGAATAGAACATACACACACAAACACATACACATGCACAGAAGACCATGTAAAAGCATAGATAGAAACTGGCCATCTACAATCCAAGCAGAGAAGCCTCAAAATAAAACCAACCCTGCTGACACCTTGATCTTGGATTTTGAGGAAACAAATTTCCACTGTTTAAGCTGCTCAGTCTGTGGTACTGTTTTAATGGCAGCTCCAGCAAACTAGTTCACTTTCTTACAAGGTTATCGAGATAACTAAATGAGATTATAAAGTACTGGGGACACATAAAATATTAACATATTCTGTCTGTGGTTTTGCCAGTGACTAGAAAGGCTAGAAATATCCATGCTTATATTCAAGGTTAGTTAGCAAGCCTGAGACTTCTTTCCAATAGCTGGGAAAATTTCTAATCCTTTTTATTCTATCACTAGATTAGAACTGTCTAAATTTCTAAGCATCATGATTCTAGTACCACCTATTCATACAAATGAGCTTTTTGCAAGATTGACATCTGTCTGATAAACCATTGAAATCTTGAAATACTTTAGTAGAGAATGATGCAGAAATGTATCCACAGTTACTGACACATGACGAGAGGCCGTCCTGAGCCCCGCCCTCGCCCCATGCTCTCCTGGCCCCTCCCTGTTCTCCAAGATCCAGCCTACAGTAAGCGATGGCACCTGTTACGATAAGTCAATGCCACACCTGTGATTAGATACTTTGAATATCACTGGTGTTTAAGGGCACATTTTGATACCAAGAAGGCAAACAATAAGGATGAGCAATTTGAGAAAACCATTTTTTTAAATTATGGATTTGATTTCTAGGATATGTTCATTTTGCTGGCCAAATCTGAGCCTGAGTCACTTCAATAAAAGCACACTTAATCCAAGATAAGGTTTGCGGTGTCTTTAAGTATAAAACCTCACCCCAAGTATCCAAATTTAGGGGTCAGGTCTTGATTTGTCTTCTCTAGTCTCAGGTGTGTGTGGATATCCTCACACTCCCTTGCTCACAAATATAGAGCAAGATTCTGTGTGTCCGTGTGTGTGTGTGCATGAAAAGGACAGAGCTTCTTTGGTGAGCTGGCACTATATTAGCAGGAAACTTCTGCTGACAATGCTCTGTGCATTTAAATTATACATGTAAGCACTGTGCAGAATTTACAGCATTTTGCTTGGAACTAAAATGAAAGCAAATGAGAGCACTTAAAACAAAAACTGTCAAGCACTGCATTGCTGCTCCTGTTGCAATGTCATGTAATTACCTGGAACAGCTTAAATGATCTGATAGATTGGGAGGAGGCACCAGTGAGGTTTTCTCAGGCTTTGCAATAAATCCCACTGGTCTGCTGAATCCAGCACCACTGTTTGTGGTGTGCACACTGCAAGAGGCAGCTTTTAATTAATACCTCTATTGTCTAAGAAGTATGGATCAGAAAGGTATTGAAATTCACTTTGACATCTTAGAAATATGTGCTCAGTCTCAGCTCTGTCCTGTTATTCTGACATGGCCTACTCCTTAAGATTGACATGAATTTTTATTTGAAAAGAAGAACAGTGACACTAAAGTTCTGATGGCTCAGCTTCCCACTCTGTGGAGGCTCAGAGTTTGAAGAATGGAATTGAAGTCAACCTATCTGGATAGAGAAGTGTGGGAAGATCTGAAAGGTTGAGATTTTTAAAAATGCGCGTGGGAAGGAAATAGAAATTGAAATCATCTATTAATACCAAATGCTAATAGTTATTACTTCCATCATCACATCATCCCTCCCCATCATCATCAATAAAGTTTTATTACCTCCTACTAGTCCAAGCCATTGTTTTATGCACAAGAGTTACAAAAAGACATCATAATTGATCATTCCTTCCAAAAGCTTATTGTCTAGAATGAAGATAATTCATATAGTTTAAAGAGGAGGATTTTTTTTGACTTACTGCTAATATGAGCAAGTGAAATGATTAAATGGCAAACTGAAAGTTACATGGCGTTGCTTATGCTTCAGTCTGCACACAGCACACTGCGTAGCAGTGGGACAATGGATGACCTCTGAGTCAGTTAGACATGAGCTCATGTCTAGGTCCTGTCAGTCATCCTCTCAACTCTCAAATGACAATATTAAAGTTTTGAGAAGATCAAGTAAAATAATGCATACAAATCATTCAGCGCATGGCTAGCATATAAACCAAGCATGAAAAATGATAACTTCAAAACAAAAAGAAAATTAAATGTGTCAGAGAGCTAACACAGACTAGTAATTAGGTATGTAAGATTGGAGCATAAATGAAAGTCATGTCTTGGAAAATTTTGGGCTCTTTTTCTATAGGCATTGAAAAAACTCTAAATGTTATTTCAGCTTGGTAGCACCTTATGGAACCAAGAAACAGAAGAAAAATGCAATGGATCTTTTTTTTTCATTTTTATGCATAAAGGAAGAAAAAACATGCCATCAAGAACATTTCCAAAAGAAAACATGCAATATTGACATTTAAAATAGCATCCTTAAGTGGCATGATTTAAAAACACGGGATTATATTAATATTTCCTTCTCTAGGTCTATTTTAGGAGATAGTTTTTAGCCAAAGATCAGGGAAGACTCCATTGCCCTTGCTGAGCCCACTTAATTAATAAAATATTAATATTTTACTAAGGAAGTAAAAGGTTCACACCCTTAAGATACAAACTATGGTTTAAAGATTTCTATGTGTGCCCATCATTTAGCTCCCTTAATATTTTGAAACAAATATATATATATAAATAAAAAGGAAAAATCTCTTTATTTGCTACTCAATATTACTTAATAATCAACTATTACTTACACTGGATTCTCAAACTTCAGTCAGCCTGCTCTCTCTCCTTTAACTGTTTCAAAGGCCTGAGATTTTCTGTAACTCACCCACTCTGCCTCTATCTTAAGAGGGATAGATTAAAAAGATGAATTCATCCATGGTCAAAGTTGACAGATCACTGCATCTGTCCCTTGAGGTAACCTGTCCAATTTTTTTGTTAATCCTAAGATGATGGACAACAGTAAAAACCAAACCAATTACAGTTTGTACTTTTCTGGCATTGAATGTAGCTTTCCACTCTTCTCTAAAAGATATGACTAAGCTTCATGTAAGCAACAACTGTCCTGCAAGCACAAGCTATGATAACTTAGGTGCACCTTGCACTGTCGTCATCCTCTCCGTCACAAAGTGTGCGCTGGCAGAGAACAGCGTGACACTGGCTAGCCATGGTGTGATCTGTCCAGGCCTCAAGCAGGAAGCCCCATGAGATCTGTCCGACGCCCCCGATGAAACAGTGAATCTCGCTACTAGGATCTACGATGAATACTTTTTAATCTCATCATAATAATGCAAGAAGTGTTTACAGTTTCTTAATTTTGGAAAAACCTGTGGACAAAATTTAAAGTTGAATGTAAAGTATTATAAACCTTGAGGATATAAAATAATGGCATCGTCCAAAGAAGTGATGAGCTAGAGGGAAGGAGGGAGGCGCGAGACACAGTAGCGACACGGATGCCTTTGTTTTGCAGAAAGGGAAACCACAGATACTGCCTAAGTTAATGAAAAGGAGAAAAATGGGTTTAATTATATTATTTAAAATTAAAAACATAAGCAATGCAAGCATTAAATAGTAATATAGGTTATACAACTTGGGAGGCAAGAGGAGGGAAAAGGTGGAGTAATATTAGTGAGCTAAATTCTTTTTCATTTGTAGCATGGGGTTATTAGCCACTGTCTAAAGCTGTTGTAGAAAAAGGTTCACGTGGCCAGGCGCGGTGGCTCACACCTGTAATCCTAGCTCTCTGGGATGCCGAGGTGGGCGGATCCTTTGAGCTCAGGAGTTCGAGACCAGCCTGAGCAAGAGCGAGACCCCATCTCTACTATAAATAGAAAGAAATTAATTGGCCAACTAATACATATAGAAAAAAAAAAATTAGCCGGGCGTGGTGGCACATGGCTGTAGTCCAAGCTACTCGGGAGACTGAGTGAAGCAGGAGGATCGCTTGAGCCCAGGAGTTTGAGGTTGCTGTGAGCTAGGCTGACGCCACGGCACTCACTCTAGCCTGGGCAATAAAGTGAGACTCTGTCTCAAAACAAAAAAAAAAGAAAAGAAAAAGGTTCACGTTTATTATTTAGAATTGTAGTGATGAGTCCAGGAAGAACTGAAAACAGGGGTGGTTAATATTGCTATATCTGGCTAGTATTTAGGAGCAGAGGGCTAAAGTAAACCTCAGTTTGTTTAGGCTTGGCAAGACCTCTGCTATATAATCACTGCATATGTATCTTTCCTTTTGAAAAACATAATAAAACAAACATATATGCAATTTTATTGTCTGCATATTGATTGAAAGGTAATAAAATCAGATCACTTTATATACATAAGGCTTTACAAAAACTGAACACTCTGACAGTTATGAGTTATGACTATGAAATTATGATTCCATTTGCCATAGTAACTCTGTGGATAAGTTGGGTTGTGATTACTAATGCTCAACATCTCTAATCATCAGAGAAATGCAAATCAAAACCACAATGAGATACCACCTAACCCCAGTGAGAATGGCCTGTATCAAGAAATCCCAAAACAACAAATGCTGGCGAGGATGGGGAGAGACAGGAACACTCTTACACTGCTGGTAGACTGCAAATTAGTGCAACCTTTGTGGAAAAGAATTTGGAGATACCTCAAACAGCTAGAAATAGAAATACCATTCGACCCAGCAACAGCATTGTTGGGCATCTACCCAAAAGAGCATAAGTCACTCTATTATAAAGACATCCGCACTCGAATGTTTATGACAGCACAATTCACTATTGCACAGTCATGGAAACTGCCCAAGTGCCCGTCAATTCATGAGTGGATAACTAAAATGTGGTATATACTCACAGTGGAATATTACTCAATTCTAAGAAATGACAGTGAGCTAACACCGTTTATGCTATCCTGGATTAAGCTCAAGCCTGTTATCCAAAGTGAGGCGACACAAGACATGGAAAATGGGCCCCACATCTACTCGCCATCAAATTGGTACTGACTGATTAAAACTATGTTGCTCATATGGTGGTGGTGTTCACCAGGGATTCGGGAGGAGGGGGACAGAGACCCAATCTTAGGGATGTGGCGAGCATTTTGGAGGGGAAGGGCATAACTCTAACCCTTCTTAGGGAAGGGCAAAGATATACAATGTAACCAAAATGTCAAAAACAAACAAACACAAACAAAACAACTTTTTATTGGGTGGTGGGCAGGCGGGAGGGGGAGGTGGAAAAGGGTGTATACTTACATAACGTGTGCCGCGCGCACCACCTGGGATTGGACATGCTTGAATCTCTGGCACGTCGCGGGGGGTGGCAGGGGCAATATTTGTAACCCTAACAATATTTGTATCCCCATAATATGATGAAATAAAAGGAAGAAGAAAAAAAAGAACCATCACTTAAGGATGACCAGAAAAAATATCAAAGTTGAATGATAATAGGGGTGGAGAAAAACCAAGAGAGAAAACTGATGAAGGTGAGAGCTTTTTCAACTGAATTCTCTACTCCTGATAGTGAAACTGATAGTGAGTCCAATTTCTACCAATAAATCATATTCTTTCAAGAGTACCTCTAATCCAGGTGTGATTCTAGGTATATTGAACTTAAAGTGCATAAGACTTGAACTTATCCTGTGTTTTTCAAATCTGCATCTTGAATTCATTAAAATGTCATTAAAATGAAAAATTCTTGCAGTGTTTTAAACGCCAAGGAGAGAGAAGATCTATATGAAATCAATATTTGTTGGTATGTAGATGTACTGTCAACAACTTTGGGAAAACAGCAAACATTCAAGGATAGCTAGAAAAGAACTGCAGGTTCTTTTCCTGCAGTTCTTTTCTGTGACATTTTCCTGTGGAGAAACATTTTGGCCAACATTTCATGTCCTGTAGATTTGGGCAAGAAAGATAAATGCATACAGGTTTTCAGTTGTTCTTGGCTGAGGAAACTAAGGTTACCTAGTTTCTATAAGAAATTAATTACAACCAAAAACAACAAAGCAAAACCCTATGGGATGGAGATCATAGGTGAATGAGGATCTCTCTGAATATTGGCATGGGTTTCAGGTTTAACCTCCTCATAGTGGAAATAAAATGCATCTGAATGAGCTCACATTTTTTTCTATGTACATACCACCTATCAAAAAACCCATTAATATGTATTTTGGATCTAGGTTCTCACCAGATAAATACCAAAAGTCAATTCTGATCTCTTATCAGTGGATCGTTTTAAGCAACTCATATATCAGAGAAATACTGTAATAGGCACTTTAATTAGCCATTCCCCTGGAATCTCTAAAGTTAATCCCTCCATCGAGAAAGATCATCAGGAGGTAATATTCCTGAACCCGTCTCATTTCCCTGCAGGAATTTCTTCTCCAAGTGATACCTTAATGTTATCTCTGCAACTTTTATAAACATCAGATACATAAAACTCCATTTTGAACAAAATAGACGTGCCCTCTGCAAAACCCTAATTAAAAACATTGCAAGATATGTTACCCTCTCTCTCGTATATAAAGACTCACACAGTGGGTGCCTCTTTGAATTTGTGCTGCTAAAGTTTGTCTCTGCAGATGAGCTTGTATGATTTCTGTTATCAAACAGTATGGAGTTCCATTTTGCCAAAGTTATTAGAACACTCAGAATTAAATTAATATATAAATTCATTAAATTAATATGCCTGATAACAAAAAGTAATAGGGCATTTATCTCATTGTTATTTTATTTGTTTCCTTTTTAATCGTGCTTAATTTTTAAAGCAAACTTAAACACTTGTTAGAAAAAAGTATAATGGCTCACCACCCTACCCCCACAAAACTCTAGGGCGCCTTTCAGCACTGGCCTCCTAGTGGTTGTTGTAGTGCTGTGGGTGTCTTTCTGGAAGGAAGACTGGAGATAAAATGACATGAAGGAAACAATCTGAGTATCATCACCGTGTCACACTCTTAAGCATACCTTGATCCTTTTTCCCATGTCCAGTGGCAGATACCTACTGCTAAATTAAGCCACAGCTGCCACCTCACATATTTTAAGCAGCCTAAAGGTTTCTCCATAGTGAACTGTAACCTAACTCAGTGTGTAAATGGACTAGGACCTATTCTGGCACCAGTCACTGAGTTTTGGCCACTCAAAGGCTGCCAACCATTTAAACTGTGTTCAAATAAGACAAACACCAAGCTGTACTCAATTCAGGTGTTTCTATACCTTACTTCCATTTTCTGCCCATCAGTTACTTTTTTCTGCCCATGAGTTTTCTCTGACCAGGCAGCAGCCCTGGACTCATCCTAAACCTCTTCTGGTTTGGGGGACTGCCTCGTTCACAAATCATTCCGTGTTCAATTAAACTCTATTAAATTTAATTTGTCTAAGTTTTTCTTTTAACACCACGAATTGAAATAATGATCTGTTCTTATCGTCCTTGAAAGAGACATCTCAGCATTATCTCAGCACTATAAATACCTGCTTTGGGTTAGGCAGTAGTTTGGAAGATATGGTAACAGCAAAATGTTGTATATTCCCACACACGGGACACCTGAACACCTATATAAATAAAATCTCAAGAACCTTCTTGGGTGTATTATAGCTTCTCGATTTATACAGAAGTTATTTTAAATTACCTGAGGATGAAGATATGTGTGTGTGCATATACATGTATAAAAAAATCTGAGGATGGAGATATACATATTTTTATATATATATATATATATATAAATGTTATCACCATTTAAATTATTGTAGAGGTCATGAAAATGGTTGCCACTTCTACACGAGAGCATAAAGAAATAAAAGTTTAGAAAACCTAGATTATGCCAAAGTGCACAGTAGGTGTTTAAAGAAATAAATCCAACATTGATGGGGTAGAATTTGACTATGAATCAAGTGTCAGGTCTGGCACAATCATGATGAGGCATACACAAGAGACAAGCCTGCATTTTTAATAAGAGTGAGGGTCGCTCACGATTTCCAAAACGAGTCATTAACACATGTAGCTGCATTTTCAAAGCTCTTCCAGGGACCGTCCACCCTCTTTTCCAGTCATAATTAACTCCGTGCAATCCCCTGACTACTCCAAATTCTGGATATTACTACCTTTCCTGGAAACACTCCTACCCTTACTGCCCCATCCTCTATAACTCTTTGTCTTAATGATCTTCTCTAAAGGCTTGTAACAGGACTCAAGTGTCACTTTCTGTATCTCGTTTCACATTGTGCATAACTCTCTGATATCTCATGATACCTTGTAATTAGTTTTGAAGGAATAGCCACCCCAAACCTCTACCCCCATGGGGCTGGAAAGAATTCTACTGTGGCACAAGGCCAGCCATAAATAGGCACTCAATGTATGTTTGTGGAATGAATGGTTGATCTTAATACAACTTTTCACATATCAAAATTTCTAAATCAAGTCATTAGCCTTTGTAATAGAGATATTACTAGGTGACAGGAAATTGGCACTAAGATTTAATGAAACCAACCATAACAGGAAAACCTAATCAAAAATTTTGTCAGAAAATCATTCTTGATTCAGTTTTTCCTAATGTTTCACTAATGTAGAAATTGTGGTATTTACATATTTATTAAATTATGTATTTATTGAGGATCTAGACTATTCCTAGCACCAAGACTGTGTCAGAAGTAAAATGGCAACACAAGCATAGTTACTGCTCAATAGAAAAAGGGGAAAATTCATACAATTGCCTAAAACTAGAATTAAAATGATAAAACAGCACTGCAAAACACAATCATTGTCCCACACATACTCTGCTTCCAAAAAACGAACAAACCTGTTGTTCTGCAAAAGCAAGATAATAGAAAGGGAAATATTTCCTTTTCTCCCTGCTTGTCCCACTCAGAGAGAGGATATGAACCAACCAAAACATTTCACATGAATTTTGCTGCTGAAGAGATTCTACTTTTTGAGGCAAATGAGGCAACATTCGCTCCCCACGTGGCCCAGTGTGCCCTGCCTGCCTTTCTGTGTCCACACAGAGAGGGCCACGCTCAGAGAACAACTGGTCAGAAAGTAGCAACAGTTCTTAAGTGCATGCATAAAAATAGTCCTCAGGCTAGGATATTCTGAGCATTATTCTTTTTCATCTATTGCAAATTGTAACAGAAGAAAGTTGAGGTGGCAGAGCTTGAGAAGGGGGTGTCATGTGTGAACCTCAGTATTGTTGTAGGTAAAAGCCTGGAAAACTCTAGAAACTGAAATAGAAGCAATGTGTAATAATGTGCTCTCCTGCCACGCCCAGGAGAAGGATGAACAAACAGGACAAACATTCAAGTAGGCAGATGCGATCAAAGGCAATCCATGGGCCTGTTTGCAAACACCAGGTGTAGATCTATTTCCCAGGAGGAAGAACAAACAATAGGCTAGTCAAAGAGAGCCTGTGCAGTACAGCTGCAGGACGAACAGGGCAGGATCTCAGAAAGGGCACAGGTGTAAACCCGATGTACCATGAGAATCAGGACCAGCCTTGCACAGTAGGACCCCACCACACCGAAACCCACACACGCAGCACAGCGCTGGTTCAGAGGCAGTGGTAGCCCGGCTAATTTTTTCTATATATTTTTAGTTGTCCAGCTTTCTATTTTTAGTAGAGATAGGGTCTCACTCTTGCTCAGGCTGGTTTCGAACTCCTGACCTGGAGTGATCCTCCAGCCTTGGCCTCTCAGAGTGCTAGGATTACAGGCGTGAGCCACCGCGCCCGGCCCTCAGGCATTCTTTACAGCAATGCAAAGCACGTGGCTAACAGAGACAAGTTCAGCATAAGTGAAGGGGACAAAGGCGAAGGAGAGGCAGGCAGGGGAGGATCCTGGCCTGAGCCCTCCGCCTTCCAGGTTAAGATGGTTGTGGCTTGATGTGTTCATAGTGGCAGCTTGAGGACAACACTTGCGGCTTTGCTTGCACATTGTAAGAATTTCCTCTGGTCTTCTTTAGTAAGCCCGCCAGGATGTTCACAAGTCCCCTCACAGGCAGAAGCGCTTTGTGTTGCTTTGAAAACCTGCTGTCCTATTGATGCATTGAAGTTCCAACACACAAGGAAGGTTTTAATATTTTATATAGTGGTCTCCTTTGAGTCTAGTGTCTTTTCAGTCAACTTCCTATTAAGTTGTCTAGTGCCTGAACGAGTTTTATCTCTATGAGAAGAAATGTCCTCAAAGTGTTGTTGAAATTATCTTTCAGCCAACCAGATTAATATTTAAATAACATGTGCATTCTCCTAAGAACTTTAAAACATCATGTATATTACCCATATTAGCCATTCACACATGTTTATGTTTCAATATTGGTCTGATTTGCACATATTTTCTTTCCACATAACATAGTAACAATAAAAGCAACCACAATAGCTAATGGAAATTGAGCCTTTAATAAATCCCAGGTCCAGCATTAAAGTCTTTACATTCACTCCAGGTGAGCCTTGTAAGCATCTAGGAGGAGGATGCTATTATCATCTCCATTTTGCAGATGAACAGAAAACAAAGCTTAGAGAGACCAGGTAGATTTCCCAGTGTCAGCTAATTTATTCAACTACTTAGAAGCAATGCAATATATTTATTTTACAAACACTAATGTCATACTTATGTCAAGTGTGGTTCTAAACATTTTCCAAATCCTGCTCATTAAATCCTCCCAATGGCTATGGGGCAGACACAGAGGTTTAGCCACTTACCCCACAAGAGGTAGAATCAAAAGTCAAACCTAGATCATCTGGTTCCAGAACCCTCGTGCCTAATCCCTGTGTCCAAGTTTTTAGATCCCAGAAGACCAGCCAGCAACTTTAAATTTATAAATTATCAGCTTTAAGACCCTGATAGAATCATTTAATCAGGGGCCAGACACGGTGGCTCAGGTCTGTAATCCTAGCACTCTGGGAGGCCGAAGCAAGAGGATTGCTTGAGCTCAGGAGTTCGAGACCAGCCTAAGCAAGAGCGAGACCCTGTCTTTACCAAAAATAGAAAAAATTAGCTGGGCATGGTGGCACATGCCTGTAGTCCCAGCTACTCGGGAGGCTGAGGCAGGAGGATCGCTTGAGCCCAGGAGTTTGAAATTGCTGTGAGCTAGGCTGACACCACAGCACTCTAGCCCAGGTAACAGAGTGAAACTCTGTCTCAAAAAAAAAAAAAAAAAAAAAAGAATCATTTGAGGAATGAACTCTGATTTTTTTTTTTTTTTTTGCTGAAAACTCCTTCCTAAGGAGGCCAGCTGGGTCAGGCTGGCAAATGGTAAGGAGGCCAGCAGGGTTAGGCTAACAAAGGGTAAATTCCCACTAAGCGGCTTTTGTTAACCAAATAAAGCAGTGGTTTACTTCCCAACCTGATTCTGGTATGGCATTAACATCACCTAAAAGATTAGAAGCCCCTATCTTAACTCAAGCATCCTAGCAGATGCCTATCATAATTTAAAATGTCTTACCTCAAGCATCCTAGCAGATGCCTACTCTTAAATTTAAAGCATCTTAAAACATCCTAACAGGCACCTATTGTAAATTTAAAATGTCCTCCTGTCTGGACCTTCCAGAGTGCCCACACCCTTATCTTAAAATAAGCATATCCTTTCTGGTCTTCTAGACAAAGTCTAACTCTCTCAGCCAATTGCCAGCCAAAGAATCTTTAAACTCACCTATAACCTGTAAGCCCCTGCTTGGAGATGTCCCACCTTTTTGGGCCAAACCAATGTAAGCCTCTCATGTATTGATTTGTGACTTTGCCTGTAACCCTTGTCTCTCTGAAAATGTATAAAACTGAACTGTAACCCAGCCACAGCGAGCCCACTGCTCAAGGCTTCTTGAGAGTGGCTCCGGGTCATGGTCCTCAAATTTGGCTCAGAATAAACTTCCTTCAAATATTTCAGGGTTTAGATTTTTTCCGTCCACACCAGCTACTCGACAGGCTGAGGCAGGAGGATTGCTTGAGCCCAGGAGTTTGAAATTGCTGTGAGCTAGGCTGACACCATGGCACTCTAGCCCAGGTAACAGAGTGAAACTCTGTCTCAAAAAAAAAAAAAAAAAGAATCATTTAATCAGAATTAAACTCTGAGCCTAAATTTGCTCATCTATAATGGCAACTGCATAGGGTATTGTGACACTTAAATGAGATGATGTTATTAAATATTTTAGTAATTATTGGGATCATTCTTAATGTGCCACTTCTTGACTGTTATTACCACCATTAATGAAGTACGTTACCATATGCCGAGCTGCCATTAGTTTGATGATTAACCCTCACAACATGGTGCTTGGTTGACGGTATTACACATTGTCACCGTTTTAAGGGGCCCTGCTCAATTTGCATCCTTACCTCATCGCCTATTGCTCGTTGTGCAGACTTGGCTCCACCTCAGTCCCAAACGAGAATAAAGAGTGAGGGAAGGTCAAAGGGATCAGGGAAGAGTGCTGCAGACAAGCGGAGCCTTGGAAAGCAGCTCTGAGGCACGGAGCTCTTTCAAGAGGCAGGGCCAAGCTTGCCATTGCCACCGCCTGGCGGTGTTGCCCAGGAGTGGAAACCCTTCTCTTCCACTCTGAGTGTGGAACAGCAAGTGCCCAAGGCAGTCCAAACAGGCCCTGCGCCCCTTTCTAAATCCTCTCGTGAACGGTACAATCCCAGTGTGACAGACAGGTAAGGACACAAAAGAAGCAACAGTATAGTATATAAAACACTAATTACAAAATGTCCTTGTTCACCACCAATTAACTGTAATCATGAACTAAAGCCTTCCCATTTCACCTGTAGCTACAGAGTACTTGGTCCTTGACTAACTCACCTCCTGCCCCTGGGTTTGTTTTGGGCCACAAGGCCCTTATCAGCTCTGCTTCCTTTTTCTCAGCACTTGTGCCTCTGGGAAAACTTCAGAGTATTTTTCTAGCTACAGTCAAAACCTCAGTTGGCTGCATGCAACATTTTTTTTCTCATCAGTTCCCACTCCAAAATGCTTAAATCCAAAAAAAAAAAAATGTGAGTTGCCATGGCGACCCCTATTGTAGTCACTAGCAGCTTTGTAAGATGCAGGCATCCTCTTGTTATATTTCAGTTTTTAAAATTTCCAGCAACAAGAAAAATGAAGCTTCATTTTTTAGACTGGAAAGAGGGGTGCTTGGCAATTTGTAAGGGAAACGAGAGAGAGGTGGGGAGTGGGCGCTGTGGAACCATCTCAAGGCCCTGGGGCAGCTGGCTCGGATGCAGACTGCAGAGGGAGGGCATGTCTGAACAGCAGATGCCAGTGCGGAACACAGAGCCTCCTGTTCTTTTTAGCTTAAACGATCAACTCAGTTTCCAGGAGCCTAAATGAATGTCCTCGAAAAGAAATCACCAGCATGCTCTTTAAAGACCACGGGTTTGCAAACTATGGCCTAGGGGCCAAATATACCTGCCACCTGTGCTTCAAATACAGTTTTATCAGAACACAGCCGTGGCCATTTACCTATGCATTGCCTACGGGTGCTTTTGCACTGCAATAGCAGAGTTGATTAGTTGTGGCAAAGAGAATATTGGCCTTAAAATGTGAAACATTTGGTATCTTGTCCTTTACCTAAAACATTGCCCAACCTGCTGAGAGCTGGGTAGAAGAAGAGACTTTGAGAAAAAAAGAGGATGGCCAAGCACAGTGTGGACTATCATGTGGATATCAGCCTCTGATCCCTTGTTTCCCCATAAGGGGCTATTTGCATTCAGATGAGGAGCTCTAAGCCGCAGGGAGATCTATTTTCCTCTTTTGTTAGCTCAGGTCCTCCGAGAAGCAGAGCCAAGACAGGCCAGGCCTGCGAGGGGGTCACCGGAGACGGCGTTCCGAGAGGTGACGAGGAGGCAGGGAAGCCGTCAGAGTGCCAGGCAGGTCTGCCCCCAGGGGAGAGGGCGAGGGCGAGGCGGAAAGGGCGGCAGGGACAGGAGCACTGCAGCGCAGCCCTAACGCTCCAGCCGGCCTGGCGCGTGCGACCCCAGTCGCCCACCGGAGTCCCGAGGGCAGGCACGGGTGGCCTCACGCCCACAGGGCCCTGCGCGGACACCGCGGTGGCTTCAGAAGGCAGCAGGGACGGTCGGTCCACTATCCCCCACACCCAGGAGGGGCAAGTGGTACATTGTCATGGCCTCTCCTTTCCCCATGCGACTATTTCAAATTTGTCCTATCTCCATCTGCTCACGACGACTGAGCGGCCGTGGTGTGCACAGAGCACTGTGCTAATTATCGTGATGGGGAGGAAGGAGATAAAGGACAAACAAAATCACTAAGTTCAAAGCAGGGTGAATATAGCCTTGGAATTGTGGACAGAGGGACAATGAGCTCCGATTTTTCTCTACAGCTGCTTGTTAGGCCAGGGGCTGAGTCAGATTGTCAGAGCATGCACAAGCCCAGAAACCTCTTCCCGACTTTGCTATGTGCCTTCTGGCAAAACAGATCACGGAGTAGAGGATCTGTGTCATGTTGGTCCTCAGGTCACTGTCCCTGGGATGTCCTCTCTCCTCTGCTGTCTGGATAAAATACATAGTGTTATACACGTGCCAACTGTCCCCAAGTTTCCAATTATTACTCCTGTTTTACAATGGAAACAGGCAGAAAGAAGGAAGCAATTTCAAAAAGATGAATCCATATAATGTTATTTCACAACGCAAATGCTTGGCATTCTTCTTTTCTTTTCTCTCTTTCTCTGCCCAACATCGTTTTGTTAAAATTTGCTTAAGGGGCCACTATGGCTACTACCTAACCAGCGGAAGCCATGCAGTCGGTACCACCCCAGAGTGTCAGTGGAGGTGGATATTGATCTTGTATACTTGCTCTCTGTTCAAGCCACTTAAAAGGAAGACATGGAATCTCAAGGGCCTGTTGGCAATTGTTCCAACAAGCAGGATTCCTCTAGAATACACTGTAGTTTCAGAATTAGAAGACACCCCTCTTCCATGAAGGAATGTCAGCAAATCAGCTTCTTTGACTGATTTCTGACTGATACTTTGGAGATCAAACCAACAGACTCAGATCCTCATTCGTCCTGACCACATGTCACCTTCTCGTGCCTGTGTCCCTTACTGCCATTTATGAAAGCTCTTCATCTTTTGTCTTCTCCTCCCATTCTAACTGGAATGAGGAAGAAGACAGAAAAGGGCAAATAACTTTCTGCTCCCCAAAAGTTAAAAGCCAGTAGCTTCCAAATCTTCCTCCCTCTTCTCTATGGTTTTCTTGCCTTAGCATCAGCTTTCCTAATAATTGATTGTTGGTGGAAATCTTTGCTAATTCTATAATAGAAATAGAGAGACCCAGTGTCGAGAATTTAATTTATAATCCATTATACAAAAAAAGTAGTAAGAACTATATTAATGAGCATTGTATTTGCAGATATATCTTTAAGGACAAGCATTCATATCTTATATAAGACCCAGAACTTGCTGATGAAATGAATTTTGTAAAAATGCATTCTGAAGTGGAGCCTCCCACAATCTCACCACCCACAGCACCCATCCCAGGAAGTGCAAGGTGTGGAATTCAAATTCACTGAAGGTAAATAAAACATGAATAATTTTAAAAGCTTATAATTAAAATTAATAAATGATTACAGCTGCTAATATAGATATAGAACTCTATCCTTAATAAATTTGACCTTTCTTCAGTTTTATCTATTTTAGAACAAGGTACATATCTGTGCACTTATATACATCCATGTGTTACATTTAATAAAAAAGGAATTGATTAAAGAGAAATCAATAAATATTTCCCCTTATGCTAAATTCTACCTCATTTTAGGCCAGTGGTTTCCAAACTTTTAGCTGCCAAATGAATTTTTAATTATTTTTCTTCTGTCTCATGTTTTGAAATGTTTCATCTGCCAAATGACCAGACTTAACTGAATAGAAATTTATTTTTCCATTTCTATTCATTAAGGAGCATGTGACTGCTCATCAAAGCTTCCAAATGGCTCGCAGTACTTCACATATCACCAAGAGTTGATATGATTTTAGCCTGAAGACAAGAGACAAGGTTTTAGCCAGCAGCTGGAGCGCCTTCGCTGTCGGTAGAAATACAAGTTCCACATGGTTGCTTTAAAATAGTAATGAGCATTGCCCGCAGTCTCCATTACTAACTTCACAGATCCCCTAAGACCCAGCGATGCTGGTGAGATATTGCTCGAAGACAGCAGAGCTGAGTTTCTCAACCTTTTTGCCACCTCAATATCCAGGAGATTCACCCACTCTTATAAGTAGCTATTGATCACCGTGGCAGGTTGGAACATGCTGTCCCTGCAGCCCCTCAGGCAGAATGTGCTAGAATCTTGGGGAGAAAGCAGGGCCTGTTGAGAGCAGAGAATGTGTGGTTTGAAAAAGTGTCACAAGTGATTCTAAAATAACCTTCACTTCACCTTCTTAGTTAAAAACAACTGATGGAAGTTATACAATTCCTGAGCAGAAAGGAAGTTTATGTATTCACTTAGGAAAATTCGACTGTTTTCCATGAACTTCAGGACTAGCAGGATGACGAAGGAGATTTTCGTGATCTGAAATATTTGCATTGGTATTTCTGTATTTTGGAACAGCAAAGAGATCTCTTCAGGCACTGTGGAAGCCCGGTCACTCGGAGGAGAATACAGTGCTTCTCTAGAACTCCCGAAGGTTGAGTCTGGCGGGTAGAACATACCCAGCATTTTAAAAAACACAGGAAAAGGGGCTTTCAGGGACTGTGACAAAATTTCACCACAAATTCCTCCACATCTTCCTTGCCTTTCAGCTTTCTGGGTGGCCGCTTGCTTTGGAGGAAGCGACTTTGAATTTCAGATGTGGAGAGAAGCAGCATGCGGATACACACTGGCGTGGGAGGCGAGCTTATTGTCCCCTTCTCTGTGATTATGAAAATGCCTCCCACACTCCCAAAGTTAGCATTCCAAATGAAATGGTAAACCTGAAATCCTCTAATTTATTTTGGAAATGGTAGTCTTGGATGTACTGATTTTTGCTGAACTTTGATAATCTGCCAAAGTCTTCATCATATTTTCCAAGGAGCTTATTATTAACTGTACTCAAAGTACATGGACACCTTGAATACATTAGAGAAAGCCCCATAGCTTTATCTTTCAAAAGATTTTGAGCTGGAGCTTTGGCTAATTTTATTTTCCAGTAGAAGTCCAACCCTGCCAAGGATCCAAAATTGGAAGCATTCCTAAAACCAAGCCTATTTATTTTTAATACATTATCTTTCTCAGTAGAATTTTGCCAAACATGAGAACTGTGCAATTTTTTAACCATGTAGCTCATGGAATAAATTTCAGGTCACCGATAAGTTGTATTATGGGAATAAGAAGCAACATACAGCACAGAAGAATAACCAGAAGTTTTACATAAACAAAACTAATTTCCAAATAGTGTATTATTCTCACGTACTCAAGTTTACATCTAAATGCAAAAGGATTATTGTTGAAGTACCCTATCTCCACTGGACCTTCTTTACTTTGGAACTCCCTGAACTGACAACAGAATTATACAGAAATGCATTAGAATGATAGACGCGCCAAACAGGATACATAAGACTTTGAAACTTCATTCGTCTGAAATTCTGAATGCACACATGAGGCAACTGAGTAATTGAATGGTTGAATGCAGATTTCAGGTCACACATGGCAGTCCCAGGCCCTTTGAGTCTAGTTCCTTTTCATTACAATATCTAGTTCCAGATGAAGATCTAAAATGCATCTGATCCTTGTTCAAAAAGCGTGGGAGTAGAGTTAGTAGCAGTTCATCTGGGCTGCAGAGGCCACTGAAGAACGTAGACAGTAATGAGATAGGTGAGATGAACTGTTTATTACATGTCTACGGTTGTGATGCTGTTTGACATGTCACGCTCCTAAGTGCCCAGCAAAATGTCTTTATTTTTGAGACAGGGTCTCACTGTGTTGCCCGGGCTAGAGTGCTGTGGTGTCAGCCTAGCTCACAGCAACCTCAAACTCCTGGCCTCAAGCGATCCTCCTGCCTCAGCCTCCTGAGTAGCTGGGACTACAGGCATGCACCACTATGCCCGGCTAATTTTTCTATTTTTAGTAGAGACAGGGTGTCACTCTTGGTCAGGCTGGTCTCAAACTCTTGAGCTCAGGCAATCCTCTGGTCTTGGCCTCCCAGAGTGCTAGGATAGAGGTATGAGCCACCACACCCCGCCAAAATTCCTTGAACTACTTAAAACAAAGTATCAATAATGATGTATAATGAACTTCATTAAAACAAAGTACCAATGATTAGTTGTTTAATAAAAGAATGGGTGTGTTATGTTATGGAATAAAAATGACATTGGCTAGTCTGACTGCCTGATGCTGTTCTTCCACCTCAGAAAGAGTTGAAAAGAATTTCCTTTAAAATCAGACAATGTTGTTGTCAATTTCTCTATATAGTTACATTTTAGAGATTTACTAAAATTTTATAAAGTTTGCTTCATTTTTTGACACATGACATAAATAAACTTCATTTAAATGTCAATACAATTGCATTTGAGTTTGTGACAATTCATCTTCTAATGGATGGATGATGCCTTATTCAAATACAGAAAGCAGGTGTCTTTTTCGTAGACACCTGCTTTCTGTATTTGAATAAGGCATCATCCATCCATTAGAAGATGAATTGTCACAAACTCAAATGCTAGGGGATGGTCACACTTGAAGCTCAGGCTTGTTGGGGGGAGCAAGGGCATTATTCGAAACTTTAAAATTTGTATCCCCATAATAAGCTGAAATTTAAAAAAGAAGGTAAAAGAAAAAAAATAGAGAAAGCAAACTTCCAGCACTCTTAAAAGAGACAAGCACTTACTACGTTGTATCAAAATTGGGTTTCACTAGGGTATATCTCTGTGAATTCCCTAAGGATCCTACCAATATCTCACTATCATTATTCACAGAATCCAGCATAGCACCTCAACATTATTGGATCCTCAATAGTATTTTTTTGTGTAAATTGAACTAAATACAATGTTTTTTATTTCTAGATGCAGAAGATTTGCTATAAACTCAGATGTGGCTTTCCTAATGCAGGAATTATCAGAAAGTAAATCAAAGAGGAGGTCTTTTGCAATTTTCCAAAGAGAGCAAACAGGCTCTCTTTGGAGCAAAGAGGCTTGCTCATAATCACACACACAGATTATGTCCCTAACTTCCCTTACTGGTGGGTGGGAACACAGGTCCAGTCCTTATTGGATTAGTCCATCAGTGAGAAATGACTTCCCTTGTGTTGAGCTATTAAATGGTAGTGTGGGGTTTTCATTGTTGCAGCAGCTACTCTGAGCCCGGTATAGACCACAAAATATTATTTTGCCTACCAATTCTTTTCATGAAACTCCATATACAAGGTTTTTTTTTCTTCTTGGTTTGTTATTTGTTTCACTCCTGGATACACTAAACTGTCAAAATTAACTGTGTCACTCAGGAGTTGCGATACTGCTTAGCAGTGTTGTGTGACCCAGCAGGATTTGCTACAGCAGAATGCATTATCAAGGTGACTCTGCTGACACTTCTGTTGGTGGCAGAGCTTGGAAGTGCTTGCTCATGTTGTTAGAAAAACAATGTTTTTCTCTTAAATCAAGTGCAGGTAGCTATATTCTTTCACTTTCCCCTCTTCCCCTCATTCATTCTTCTTTTGCCACCTACACTCTTTGATTCTTTTAATACTTACAGAGACTTCTTTTCCAACCAAAGAGCTGAATTTTTAACTGTAGATTTTGTAATAATGAAACTAGCATTTTTCCCTATCTCATGAATTATTGACAATTGAAGAAATTGGTATAAGCTTGGATTTCATTGCATTGTATTACCTACTGCATTTAAAACATAGAAAACTCAGAGCTGTCACTGATATCACTTATTGGAAACTAATACTGTGGTGTTGATCATTTAATGAGACAGTAAGTAGGCTGCCTTTGGAACCTGGAGCAGCTCTTTTATGTTATAGAGAGGTACAAATCAAATTTCCTTTGTACATATTCAGCACAAGTTCAGATTTATGCCTTTAATAAAGCACAGCCGTGATCTGGCTGTGTATCTGAAAACGCACAATGTGCAGAATTTTCCCGATGGGTGCCATTTGCCTGAAAGCCATAAGAGCAGGAGGCTGCATGGTCCCAGTAGGGCGAAAACATTTTCCAGAATCCTGCTGGGTGTCTACAGAGAAATGGACTCCCAATGAGGAGCTGGGTAGTTAGAAGCTCCGTAATCACTTAGTGATCCTTTCTATCTGCTAACATTTGTTCTGGGTAAGTGCTGTCACTCTTCAAGAAATGATAGTAGCTTTACTATTTGAATGAAATTTGGCCCCCCTTTTCATTCTTGAATTCTATCTGGGAAAGTGTTCTAGCTAGCTCTTCTGATCAAAGTACAACCTCCAGTATCTACAGCTATAGTTTTACTAGCAGGATCTAAACCCTGAAACTTCTCAAAGTCGATATGAGACCTTTTGTGATCTAGCCAAAGTTTGCTTTCCTAGGTCTCTCTTACTGCTATGTGTCCCCACATGCCTCCACTCTACTACATGCACACACCTTCTGCCCTCCAACAATGTCAACTGTGGGAACTTACTGTGTAAGTGTACTGTATATACTTACTTTAGTTCTCAGGTTGAATATCAATTCCTCCAGAAAGCCTTCTCTCATAATTTAATCCCTGAGAAGAAGACTGACACAAAGTTGCAATTTTTAGAGAGCACTTTTAGGATCAATATCTGCAGAAGGAAAGGGAATAAGAGATTGAGCAGAAGGAGAAGTCTAGCTGTGATGAAATTTGAACAGAAACCTATGGAGAGTTTTGAAGCTGACCCTTAAGCATTGCCCCAAGGTAGGGAGAGAAGGTCAGGAATTTCTATCCCATGTCAGTGAAGTGCAGCACAGAAAGTGCCCAAGGAAGGAAGAGCCACCATGAGGGAGGCAGCTGTCTACATCCAAGGCAGTGCCTGAATGGGACCTAGAGCTGAATGGGACCTGGCTTTCTGCCAGGAGGACTCTCAGCAGCTGAGGGAATAAATCATGTCTTCTAGAAGGAGAGTCTAGGCAGCACATCACAGCATCCACTACAGCTCACCCTTTTTGCTCCAATCAGATCTGCTTCTGGGTGTAAACTGAAAATACCTCATCAAAATTTATAGGTGTAATCAAAATACTAGTAGAGAAAATGTATAGCTTTAAATAAATGATTTAAGAATCCACACCTGTAATCCTAGCACTCTGGGAGTCCAAGGCAGGTGCGCCCTTTGAGCTCAGGAGTTCAAAACCAGCCTGAGTAAGAGCGAGACCCCGCCTCTACTAAAAATAGAAAGAAATTATATGGACAACTAAAAATATATATAAAAAATTAGCTGGGCATGGTGGCACATGCCTGTAGTCCCAGCTACTCGGGAGGCTGAGGCAGGAAGATCACTTGAGCCCAGGAGTTTGAGGTTGCTGTGAGCTAGGCTGATGCCACGGCACTCTAGACCGGGTAACAGAATGAGACTCTCTCTCTCAAAAAAAAAAAAAAGAAGTTAGAAGATAAATAATTTCAAAGAAACATGGGCCACAAATATGGCCAAAAACTGTCACAATTAAATTTGTCGAAACATTGGAAAATAATCAAAGGTGTTCTGTAATCAAATGAATGCATAATCATGAAAAAGGTCACTTATACACAGTAGAAGAGTTTTGTGGCATTTTAACTTACCCAGGCCCAACTGAAGACAGCAGCCCATGTTTCTGGAGTGGCCCGGTTCCAGAGGGACCAGGGACCTTGTTCTAAAGCAATTGTGTTTATCTGTTTGGACCTGTCGGGGACTTTCTGAAGGAAAGACACAGGATCTTGCCTTTCTTTCACTTAATTCAGAACTTTCTCAAAACAGAAAACTGGCTACACAGAGCTCATTTTTTGAAAACATTGAAAAGCAAATGAACAGCTACTGCAACCAGTGACAAAATGTAATAGTTGGGACACACAGTAGACATTCTGTGATCCTGGGAAAAAGCTGGGGGAAAGATATTAACAAAATAGAAAACAAATACACAGCAGAGAGTATACTCAGTGGAGAGAGAGAGAGAGAAATCTAGTTTTAGTCATGAAACAACAGAAATCATTACAGTTTCTAAAGACAAAAATGTTTTAATTTATAGAGATAAATATATTATTAAAATATCTCATCACGATAGACACAGTAAAAAATAAAACACCTGAATAGGTTTTAATATTAATTTAATCAAGTTGCTAATTTAAAACTTCCTATCAAAATACCCAGGTCTAGATTGTTTTACTGCTGAGTTCTACCAAACATTTAAGGAAGAATAATTCTAATTGTATACAAACTCTTCCAGAGAATTGAAAAATTGTTTCAATTCTCAACTAATTCAACTGATTTTAAGGATTAACATTGCCTGGATAGCAAATCCCAGTAATGGCAGTAAAAGAAAAGAAAGTTATAGGCTAATTTCATCCATAAACATAGGCATAAGTATCCTAAACAGAATATTAGAATCTCAGAAGCAGCAATATATGAAAATAATACTATATCATGACCAAGTTGGATTTATATGTTCTTTATAAATTTGGTTTAACATTTGAAAACCAATTAGTGTAAGTTTCGTAAGACAAGTAACCAGCAGACATAAGAATTATAACTTCTAAACTATTGAAAGCAACTAAGTGATTACAAAATAGGCACAATTTTCTTTTTTTAAATCTTGATAAATCCGAGAGGACAAAAGAGGGTGGGGGAAGGAAAAGGAAAGTATTAAATGGAGGAAAATATCCTACAAAATAAGATTGTAAAAATAATTCCAAGTTTACCAGTAATCATTGTGCATATAAATGCATTAACTTGCCAAGTTTGCCAGATTAAAAAACACTGATAAATTGAGAAATAGTAGTAGAAGCACATTATTTAAAGACATGGAAGTAATAATAATAACAATTAAAAACAGAAGCAATAAAAGCCATTGCATCTGAGGTGTGTTCTGGAAATAAGAGCAGTGAGGCTAGGGTTTCCCTCCAAATTCCTTCCAAATTCAAGTTTTTAACTAAATGTCTAGAAATATCTGCATGTCACTACTAGTGTGGATCAGCACCCATATCTCTTCTACTTCCAAAGATTCCATTTTCTTATTTAAAAAGTTTACGTAAAAGTTTTTCCACATTTGATTTTCAATGTGTTTGAGTTTTGGTCCTTCTGTATTGCCTCAAAACTATGGAAACAAATTTTGTTCCAGGGAGTTTCAGAAAAGGTAAAGTTAGATTCTGGCTTCCAACATTTTGGGAAATAAAATTGCCTATAATAGATTGTTATTTAAAAAATAAGTTTTCCTGTTCACCGGGATCATAGTGTGTGTCAAAGATAGCCAAAGAAGTCTCTGATGACTTCAGAGACTCAGGCAAAAACAAAAGTTAGGTGTTTTATTTTAAGTAACCCAATGATAATCACTGAAGCCTCATATTCAAGTGAATACCTGGAAGTCAATTGGTGTATCTAAGTGCACTGTAAGAAACTTTCCAAAAACTACAATATCAAACATGAAATGTGGAATTATGTATAAAATATGTAAGCCTACCCATCATTTTTCCTGAATCGTGGAAGAATTGATGTAATGTATCAGAGACACCAAGTGATATGGAAAGAACTTTTATATTCTCTTTATCTAATGAAAAATAGTTATAGTGCTTCTATCAACAGGAAAGATATTTTAGATGAAAGAAGATAATTTTAAACAATAATTACCAAACACATATAATGCTCACTATATCTCATATCCGCTGATCTAAGTATTTTTATATACCTTAATTCATTAAATCTTCACAACCTCTAAGGTAGTTGCTAAAATTACTCCCATTTCATAAATGAGGAAACTGAGGAGAAACGAATAACTTACCCTAATTCACCCAGATAGTAAGTGGGGGTGCCAGTTTTGAATATAGGCAGTATCCCTGAAGAATTTGTGCTTTGATCTTTTGTTCCAAGTATGAAATATGTGCTTCATGGCATATTGCACTAAGATATAAAGTAACATTATGAAAACTTAGGGAAGCAAAGGAAAAATCACCTATAATCTATTTTACTATAACCATTAACTATTGTATAGTTTATTCGTATACACTAAGTGTTGAGTAATATTTGCAGTACATGTTCTGTACCTAGAGTTTGTCAGTTAATACATTATAACCAGTTTTCCATGTTGTTGTATTATAATTATAATTCAGCTTAATGGCTGCATATTATTTATTTTAGAGATTGAATAATTCATTTAACTGCTTTTATGAGACATTTTATTAAATATTATTAGAAATTAGGCTGTATCCAATATGTTACTCTTATGTGTGTATATAAACGTACTCTCAGCATAAGCATGATATGACTTTTACCAGGTTTCTAATTATTTTCTTAGAAAATATATCCAGAAAATATATCCTTAAGAAAGAGTGAGTTTTATAACCTCACTGTTAATTACTCAGTAATTCCATGCTTTCATAACTATTTTTTTCTTCTTTAAAACACCTAAAATGTTTCTCATTTTTTCTAAGCATTGTGGGTTCCTAGATTGCTAGTCTTTAAAATCAGTAATTAACTAAATACCATGTGTTTTTTTTTTGAAAAAGGATCTTGTTTTGTTGCCTGGGAAAGAGTGCAGTGGCATAATCATAGCTCACTGTAGCCCCTAACTCCTGAACTCAGTGATCCTCCTGCCTCAGCCTCCTGAGTAGTCGGGACTACAGGTGTGCACCACTACACTTGGATAATTTATTTATTTATATATTATTGGATGGGGTTTCACTGTGTTGCCCAGGCTGGTCTTGAACTACTGGCCTCAAGCCATCCTCCCACCTCAGCCTCCAAAAGCACTGGGATTACAGGTAAGAACCACCACATACATCCTGCCTTTTAAATTCTTCCTCACAATAGGCCATTGGCAATTGCCCAGCAGCTGTATATGGGAGTAACAGATTAGAAGTTCCAACTTGTACCCTTATTAAAAAATCATGAATCTTACCTTTTTGAATCTGACAATGATTTCACAAATTTCTTTATTTGGCTCATGGCTTTTATACAGAAGAATATAATTTCTGCCAGCAGAACAGAGCCCCTTTGTTTTGCCAAAGGAAGATTGAAACTGATGATTTTAATTGTTTCAAGTAGATTCTAGCCACAGCTGGGTGAAACAAAGCCATCATGGAACTATACCCATTTGAGTTGTTATTTGCTCTTCCCTGAAAGCTGAAAAGCTAAAGCTCCAGAAAGTAAGGCATTTGAACTAATTTTTTATAATGTACTAAATTACTGAACCATTACAAACTCTTTCACATAATAAACTTGTTTGCTCTGCATCTGGTACTTTGTGAAATGATAGAGAAGATAATTTCAGAACTGGAAAGGAACTTAAAAACATTCATTTTTGTCAAATTCATTTTATATACATGGGAAAAACACTCAGAAATTTTAAAATGCCTTTTTTAGACTTACACTGAGAACTAATGGCCAAGTCAGGCCAGACCTGAATCTCTTCACTTCTGTGTCCTCTGAGCTTGCAAGATTTGAGCACCGGTACCAAGAAGTCTGAAAATATATAAATCTGAAAAAAGAAGAAACTTCAATCATAGGAATTAGGCCCATCTCATACCAAAAATATATAATATTAAACAAAAATTTCAGGAAACAAAAACTGTAAGTCAACAAATTTGTGGGTAGGTCTTGGTCAGAATCACGTGGCTGAGACGCGAATTTAGACCAAAGAATTATGGTCAGCATCATCCAGTGTACAGTGAGTGGTATTTGGGCTTTCTCAGGTATTTAAGAAAGAATTCTAATTAAACCATTTGAAATAATAGTTTCATCTTAAAGGAATAATTCATCATTGTAAACATAGGCTGACTCTGCTTTTAATTACTAAAGGCTGTGTGATATTATCAGTGATGAAAGCCTCTCTGAGAGTATGAGAGACTACATCATTGCTGTAAAACAGTGCTAGTAAGTACAGCTTGTTAAAAACACAAAATTTCAGCCCCACTTGGACCTAACTGCAAGTAGAGCCCAAGAATCTTTACACAAGGTCTCCAGGTGATTCTCACGTATGCTGAAGTTTAAGAAGCATTGTTCTAATAGAGAAGTTTTCAACCTTTTTTTGTACATTAGTATCACATTGGAAACTTGTGAAAGTGTCAATGCCTGAGTCCTATCCTAGATTCATATTTATTGGACTGGGGTGTAGCCTTGACATCATCATGGTTGAGAATCAATCCTCTGACAATTCAGTTGCAACATTGTTTGGTTCTTTTTTATGAGATTATTGAAAATAGACCTCATCCTTCCAAGGTTCCTCCAAAGTTTAGAATAGAGGTCTACAAAATGGGGGGGATAGAAATACAACCCATTAGAGTGCAGGCATAAAATATTAGAACTTCCATTTTTATTTATTTTTTATTTCAACATTTTAAAATTTATTTTTGCTGGTTTATTTTTGCCTTTTTACAATTTGTGGGGAGAGACAAGATGGCTGACCAGAGATCCCAGCTGCCAGATCACCTCAGAAAGAAGGAAAAGTTTTAGATGTAAAAGAAAAAACAATCATAAATCAGGTGTAATTCTGAAGGAAAAGTGCCAGAACCTACAAGAGATTCCATGGGAAAAAGTTGTGGAGCAGAATAGGAAGGAGCAATATACAGGCAGAGGACAACCCCCAAGTGGCTTGCAGTCCAGTGAAAAGGGTAGATGGGTGGTTTGTGTCTCTCTCCCTCACGTCTCTGGAAGTCAGCATGCTCCCAAGCTGCTCAACCTCAGCCCACATAGACTCTGTATATTAATTTTGCCTCAGCTCTTCCATTAGGTTGATACCAAGAATATTAGTGGATAGGTTTATAATCAGAAATATAAATTTTAAGCAGACTATAGTGGTTGTTATCAGTTGTAAATGCATTGTGGCCCTGAAACAAAACCATTTGGGATGCCAAATTATAATTATAAATTTGCTTCTTTAGCCTGGAAAAAGAATAAGGAGAAATAATGATAATTTGAAGTTTTAACAGTTGCTGTCTTCAAAATATGACAGGTGACACACTGCCAAGAAGAGTGAAAAAATTGGGCTAAATATAAATATAAATGATACATACATACCAATTAAAAGGCTGAGATGGTAAGATTGTATATAAACAAACCCAACTCTATGCTTCCTACAAGAAACTCCTTTACAAACAGTTAAATGTAAAAAGATATAATTAGATGCTCCATTCTAACACTCATCAAAAGAAAGCTGGAAGGGCTCTATTATATCTGACAAAGTAGATTTCAGAGTAAAAAATATTACCAGGGATAAAGAGGATTATTTTATAATGATAATCGGGTCAGTTATTCAAGAGAACATACAATTCTGTAGTTAGGTGCATAAATGTTGCATTTAGGTGCAACATTTATGCACCTAACTACAGAATTTAAATAAAAACAAAGCAAAAACTGATGGACCCACAAGGAAAAATAGATAAATCCATGATTAGAGTCTGAGATAGACAATGAAGGAGTTAGTTACTTCCCTGAGGTGAGGGAAATTGATACTGAAAAACTTGATGAATCTCAAAGGCATTATACTGAGTGAAAAAAAAAAATCCAGACAAAGAAAGAATACCTACGATTCTATTAATACAACATTTTAGAAAACAGAAGTTAATCTATAGTGACGGAAAGTACATGACTGGTTGCCTTAGAATGGAGCAAAGCAGGGTACAAGGAAACATTTGAAGTTTATTGTTTTAATTGTGGTTATGATTACATAAATATATTCCAATGTCAAAATGTATCAAATTGTACACTTTAAATGTATTCATTTTACTGTATACCAATTATACCTCAATAATTCTGTTAGAGGGAAAAAAGCCACTCTTGACCCAGGAAACCAAACCCTGTGTCCTCTAGTCACGCCAGATTTAAAGGGACCAGCACCTTGTCAGGAACTCTTCTTTAAAGGTGATGTTTTATAAATGATATAAACTATTCTGATCTTAAATTGATACAGGCCTAATTTATTAATTTTAAACTGCAGTTAGAGTTTCCTTTTAGATGAAAAAGTATAATATTTAAATAGTGAGTACTATTAAACAGGCTCCATTTTCTGAACATCCCTTGTTCTTGGAATTTCTGACCCAACTTCCATAGCTACTGTCTTTTCTCTTTCCATCTATCTCTTCACTATCAAAAACTACGTTCTCGTGATGATCTGATACAATAGTTGCCCCTTATCTACAGGGGGATGTGTCCCAAGAACCCAAGTGGATGCCTGAAACCATGGATAATACTGAAACTCAAGTTCTGTCAATTGGCACATGCTTCCGTTCATGTCTTCCACCCACAAATGTAATGCCTTTTCCATAAGCGCCAGCACTTTTCATGCACTGCGCCCATAACTTTTGCAGTTTGAGGTGTGACAGCAAAACTAGCTCGAATTTCTTTTTCCTTCTTCACAATTTCATGGATAGAAGATTCGTTCTTGCCTTGGATCATAACAACCTCAGCATATGACTGTTTTTCCCTTATTAAGTTGAGAACTTTCACCTTTTCACTTCAGCTTTGCTTTGGCATATCCAAATTCCCAGCATCTGCGCTTTGGAGCCATTTTTAAGATAAAGAGAGTTACTTGAACACAGGCACTGCAATACCATGGCAGGTAATCTGGTAACCGAGAAGCCTAAGGGACTATCGGACAGGCAGCACATGCGGCGTGAATATGCTGGACAAGGGATGATTCAGATCGTGGGAAGACAGAGCAGGACAGCGAGAGATTGTATCGTGCTACTCAGAATGGCACACAATTTAAAACTTAGGTATTGTTTATTTCTGGAATTTTCTATTTAACATTTTTAACCACAGTTGCCCACAGGTAACTAAAACCGTGGAAAGTAAAACTTTGGATAAGGGGGGACTACTGTACCTTTCTTTGCCCTAGATAATTTATAAGATTTAAACTTACAGCTATACTAGGGGAAATTTCTATTGATTTAAATAAAAAATAAAGCTTTAACCCAAAGGAATGGACTTAGTTTTGTGGTACTTTCAGCATCATAAATTAAGTAAAGAAATAATTTGGGGTTAGCAGAACCTCCAATTCTATAATAACATTATCATAAACAATGTTGCTCTTTCCAAGATCTATACTCTATCTATCTATCCAAGATCTATACTCTAGATCTATACTCTATCTATCTATCCAAGATCTATACTCTCTACTTTTAGTATCTCAAAGGAAAACTAACTTTACTTTCTGTTGAGCTTTCATTAACTTTACTTTCTGTTGAGGTTCATCTTTTGTCCCTCTTAATTCTTGTGGTTGGACCAACCCATACTCCTGCTCTAAGAATAGGCATAAGGACTTATGGATGTTATCACAGGGTATTAACTAACATAGGAGTTTCCCTATTACCATTAACAATTTATAAATCTAGACAAATATATGAAATAACTTTTTTGCAATTTTAGACAATGGGTAATGCAGGATTTTTATTCCTGAGAGGAGGGAAATAAATAAGGTAGAAGCTCTATAATTGTTCCAGATTTACTGACTAGAGTCATTTTTCAGGCCAGAGGAATACAAATGATCCAGCAACCTGGCCAGGTTGAGAAGATTGAGATTGGAGAGGAGGAAATCTGAGATGGCTACTATGATGTTGGGCCAAATACCAAAGAAAAGGCTGCTACACAGCGATGTGCAGAGGGGTATCTGTAAATCTTTAGCTAATAACTGATTTATGCTAACAGGCAATTACCTGAGGCAGGGAGATGAAGCACCCCAAATCAGAAGGTAAAACAGTTCTGAAAATTCAGACCTGGCTGGGAATAATTCTTATTCTTACCAGCCATGCTGGAGAGCCTAACAATACAGAGGATATTGCAGATTCTTTAAAAGGGCATCACAATGGTATCAGGGCTGAGTAAGCTCTGGATAAAAGGCTGTTATGGACCCACTTCAACAGAGTCTAAAAGCAAGATTTTTTTTATAAAAATACCTCAAGTAATTAATTGAATGCAAAAAAATTGCATAATCCTTAAAAAATATATTAATAACATAATCCAGTACTCAACAACACAAAATATTTACACTAGTCAGCAATCAATCCAAAATTATTAGGGAACAAAGAAGCAGGAAAATACAAACTGTAACTAAGGAAAAACACAGTCCATAAAAACGCACCTAGAAATGACAGATGATAGAATTAGCAGACGGGAATGCTAATACAACTATTATAATCATCCTAATGTTCAAGAAAGTAGAAGAAATCATGAACACATTGATTTGACAAAGAAAAGATATTTTTGAAATTTTGAATGGAACTTCTAGAGATATAATACCTTCAATTAAAAGAATACTCTGAGTGAGAATAACAGCAGATGAGATACCACAAAAGAAAAGATTAGTAAACTTGAAGACGTAGCCAATGAAGCCAAAAAGTTCCCTAATATATACTTCTTGACAGTGTCCCACCACTAATGTAGTGGCCAATACTTTAGTGGTGGGACATTATCAAGGAGTAAAATATACCTGAAATTTGAGTCCAAGGAGGCTAGTAGAGAAAGGAAGAGCAGAAAAATATTTGACAAAATAATGGACAAATTTTTTCTATATTTGGTGTAAAATATTATCTTACAGATCCAAGATGCTTTATGAACTTAAACAGAATGAGCATAAAGGAAACCACATCAAGGCACATCATGATCAGATTAATAAAAATAATAAAAAAGACTAAATCTTAAAAGCAGAGAAAAAAAGACATATTACATATATAGACACAAACATAAGAATTGTAACAAATTTATTCTCAAAATGAGGTATACCAAAAGAGAGTGGACTACTGAAAAAAAAATTCTGTCAAACTGGAATGATATATTTTTGTAGTTCACGCTGCCATAACAGAATAGTTCAGACTGGGTAATTGATAAACGACAGAAATGTACTGATAGCAGTTCTGGAAGGTAAGCAGTCCAGGATCAAGTCACCAGCAAATTCGGTCTCTGGGAGAGCTTGCGGGGCAGGCAGGCTCATTCAAGCCTCTTTTATAGGGACACTAATCCCATTAGTGAGGGCTCTACCCTCGTGACCAAGTCACCTCCTAAAGCCTCACTTCTTAATACTATCACATTAGGGATTGAGTTCCAACATAGAAATTTTGGGAGAACACCAGTATTCCAACCATAGCATATATCCAGCAAAAATGTACTTCAATAATGAAAGTGAAATAAAGATTTTTACAGACAAAAACTGAGAATTATGCTCCATAAGAAATTCACTACACAATCTGATAAAATTAAAGTTCTTCAGGCACAAGGAAAATGATGCCTGATGGAAAATTGGATTGACACAAAGAAATTAAAGGCATTAGAAACAGCAAATATGGTGCCACTGATAGGAAAGACGTTTTGCCATTTATCATCCTATGAGATAGTTATCAATACTCTACCCATCTGAAAACTGAGGATTAGAGAGGCTAAGTAGTTTTCCCAGAGTTACACAACTAGTAAATGCAAAGCAGGCACACCTCGGCCTCTGTGATGCTTAAATGTCATGTTCGTAACTACTATCCAAGGAAAAAAGAGAACACGACAAAAACTTACACCTTTAGTCTTTCAACTTCCATTGTAAAGCATACATTGCCGCAGTCAGGACAACTCCTGTATTTTCAATATGTCTAATTAAAAAGACAGTTTTGAAATCATGACATTTATTCTAAAATCATAGTATAGAAATTGCTGTTGATTTCTGTTCATGCATATTTACTAAGCTTTTCAAAATAACTTAAATTACATCAATAAGAATACAGATTGAGGAAAAAATCTCTATAGGAGTAAAAGCCAATGAAGAAAATAGACTCTTTTGTTTTAAGAATTTCACATACACAAATAAGCTCACACACACACATGATCATTTAAGATGCCCTATATGGATTGGAACATGAAGAAATTAGATAACTAGGAGCCTCATTAGGTAGGTTCAGGGAGAAAAGGATCACACTGTGTTATATTAAACTGGGACACCAAACTGGGTTAGTTTACTGTTATATTCTGAGCAGCATAATAATTTAAAGGTCATTGTTATGGCCAGGAAAATGCTTTAAGTTTAGCTGCTCTGTGGCCATTATGCAAATATGATCCTTCTTTGTCTAGCTTAGTCTGGGTTGCAAAATTGGATATGCCCAGCCAGGTTTTAGAAGCTCATTAAATCATTCCGCAATAAATACACACTAAGAATAACTGATAGAGGACAGTTAGCAAAAGCTAATGGCTGAGGCTGGGAAAGCATCATATCCAAATGTAGAAATACATTTTATTTAAATGAATGATGAAATTGAAAATAATTACAAGCACCAGACACTGCTAACTTAATGGAATAGAAAATATCATGCATGGGTTTATATGTGGATGTCTCTGAATTAAAGAAATCAACCCATTATGTCTCCAAAGCAAAGAGCTTTTTTCCCCCACATTTCAAATATTAGGACTTTCTATTAGAAATTCCATATTTCAGATTCTAAAAGAAGATACACTTGCCAAAGTCATTGATCTCTGATGTACTCAATTCATCAGTAATATCATACTTTATGCATTTTCAAACATTAAGAACAGCTACTATTCCGTGAGCATTTAGAATTCTGCAGGCTTTAAGTGTTGTATGAACTCATTTAATCCTCACAGCAGCCTATGAGGTGCATGGTATTAGTGTCTTTATTTACACAGGAGGACACTGAAGTCCAGAGGGATTAAGCTGTCCAAGGTCACACAGCTGTCAGATCCTATGAATAGAGGCAGAGTTTGAGCCTCAGCAGTCCGGTGCCAGAAGCTACACACTTCGCTATTCCATGCTAACTCCACCATGTAAGTGATACTGCATGTGTGCCTTATGTGCATGTAGTGTGTTTGGATATGTGAGTTAAAAAAATTTTTTTTAAATAACTTTTCTTAAAATTTACCATCTTCACCATTCTTAAGTGTATAGTTCAGTGGCATTAATTACATTCACATTGTCATGCAACCATCACCATTCTCTATCTCCAGAACGCTTTTCGTCTTGCAAAACTAAAACTCTATACCCATTAAACAATAACGTCCTTTTCCCTCCCCTTCCCCCCAGCCTGTGGCAACTATCATTTTACTCTTTCTCTCTCAATGAACTTGACTACTTTAGATACATCATATAACTGAAACCATACAATACTTGTCTTTTTGTAACTGGCTTATTTCACTTATCATATGACCTCAAGATTCATCCATATTGCATCATTTGATAGAATGTCCTTCTTTTTTAAGGCTGAGAAATACTATATGGTATGTATAAACCATATTTTGTCTGTCCATTCAGCCATCTGTGGAAGCTTGTGTTGCTTCCACCTTCTGACTATTATGAATAATGCTGCTATGAACGTGGGCATACAAATAGCTCTTTGAGATCTTGCCTTCAATTCTTCTGGATATAGACCCAGATGTAGACTTGCTGACTTATATGATAATTTTATTTTTAATGTTTTGAGGAACCATCATTCTGTTTCCATACTAACTACAAAATTTTATGTTCCCATCCACAAAGCACAAGGATTCCAACTTTTCCACATCCACCCTAAACCTGTTATTTTCTATTTCATGATAGTGGTCATCTAATGGCTATCGAGTGGGTGGTATGTGTTGCAAGTTCTTGTAAGTTTCGAGATTCTGTATTCTGAATTATGACATATACTACAGAGTTTATCTCACTTTGAGTTTGCAGTGACCGTGTCCCTGCTAAGAAAAGGGTCACAGGCATAAAGACACATAATTTGTACTAGATGGCCCCTAGGCATGTGGCCTTACACTTTATTCTGGGGACCCAGCTTTTTAGACCAAAGAATAGCACCTGCACCACAGGTTGACCAGCGATGAAGGGTTCTGATGCAAAACAAAACAAAACAAATAGGAAAAACAAGGATGTTCCCAAAGACCATCTGCCCAAATTTCTTCTCTCAGATTCTGTGCCGTGGTCTCTGTCCTCAGCTGTCTCCCTCTGGAGATTTCAATGTACAGTTTGATTCTCACGTTTGCTCAGTCTCTAGTGGTGGGAGACAGAGAAGCAATAGAAACAGAGACAGAGCATCGAAGACCCTGGAGTGGCAGGACATTTACAGGTCCCAGCTCTGGAGGTTTGACCAGTAACTAGGTCAGCAGGCTGCTCCGTTTTTCCTCATAGTGCCCTAGTGTTGGAGACACCTGTCTGCCCATCAGATATGGCCCATTCTCCAACATACCCTCCCCGTAAACACCGTGACCTCGGTACCCTGAGGATGCCTTTGTTCTTTGCAACCTGAAAATGTCTATCACAGAGATTTTAAACAAAGATATGCAGTTACTAATTAAAACCAAAAAATATTTGGGTTTTATGATGCCATTCTTAATTTAAAATATATATATGTGTATGTATATATATATATATATATATATATATAACTTTAGTAAGATACTTCTACTTTGCAAAGCTATGTTCCTTTTTTTTTTTTTTTTTTTGGTTTGTTTTTATGCACATGTTAAGGCAACTAGGAAAATCACAAAGGAGTTAAAACAATGAGATAACCTAGAAGAAAATACAAACAAGATACCTGGCTCTAGATTAAAAATAGCAAAAAGCAAATAGAAAATTTCCAACATGAACACAATCACAAATAGCAGCCATCACGTACTTTCCATGATTTAAAAAAAGTCAAAAGAAATTCTTTCTTATATTGAATTGTAAGTTCTAATATTGACTCATTTCAATAGGTCAAATTTCAAACTAAGGAACAATCCAGAGACATCTGATAGCAAGAGGAACACATAATTTGCTGTAATCGTTTTTTAAATTAGCATTCATAAAAGTTAGAGAACAAACATTTTCCCATAATTCACATATTTCCACCCACTAGTACTCGTGTGTAACTGAGTGCCATAGCTCATAGTTACCCCACTAAAGCAGAGAAACAAATATACTACTTAAATGTGCCTCTCTCATCTGCTAATGTAAAAACAACAACAACAACAATAACAATAACTAGTTCTGCATCAGTAACTTTAACTGGTGGCAAAATGAGGGAAAGTCCAGAGATCAAGCTACAGTGACATTAAAAACACAATAAAAACATTGAGTTGTTGAAACATATAGGGGCCTGCCCACGTGGAGAGCAGAGATTTCAAACTGCAACTAGAAACTGCTGAGTCTCTGCTGAGCTGACCTATGACCCCTCTGATACAGTCCATGAGCCGGGCTGACAAAGTATATGCCACATTTTGACCCCAAATATGGTGAATAAAACCAGAGAAAAGTCACAAACCCTTTTCCCAACTTGTCTAAAAAGTAAAAAGTGGCAAGCTTTAACATGCTTAGCTTTTCAAATAAAGTGACATGGGGAAAAGACAGAATAAATATCGATATATACATTAACCGATCATGAGGTGACATCATCTTGGTCTTGACAAATACATTCTGATGAAGAAATCGCTAATAATATCGGCAGCTGTTTGTTGAGTAATTATTGGGCCGGCCACTTTGTAGACGTTATTTAATATAATATGTACAGCAACTCTGTGAGACAGGAACTGTGTTCTACATTTCATACTTGACGTTCAGTTATTTGGCCAAAAGCACAGAACTAGTAAGTGACAGAATACGTATTCAAAATGTCTTGCCTGACACCAAAACCCGTATTTTTCCATTTTATGACACTACTTTTCATAGTAGGTACTAAATACACAGTAATAAATAAAGAAGTTAGCACACATCTGTTGAGTAGAACACGCCAAAAGCTCCAGCCATGGAATGTTCTATGTTCTGAGAAAGACGCCGTGTGTGTTTCTATAGGACTCTGATTCCTGGCTCGAGGTACGAGTACTAGAGTTTGAGAGGCAAATGAACTCTGTCTGCTATTTCTTAGCACATATTATTCTCCTTGCAGCAGAAAGCCATTCCTTTGCCTCTTTGTCTTACTTTCCCCCAGTAAACTGTTAATTCCTTGTCTGGGCCCCAGGCACTCCAGTCCCAGACGGCCTAACCCGCTCCCGCCAGTCTCCTGACACCCCGGCCAGAGCTATTTTCCATGCCTGCCACTCCCACGCGGCACCTTACTGTAATTACATACATGTGGGCCATTCCCTTGCCGAGCTCAGCCCCACCTGAGTGCTCCCCTCCTGCTAAACCCCCCGTTTTCCCCGTCGCGTATTAAGAAGGGTGTGCCAGCCTTCCTGCTGGCCGCACCTGCTCCTCTACATGTCATCGCTCAGGTCCTCGCAGGCGGCTCCAAGTCACGTTTGCAGAAGGGGCTGCCAAAGAAGAAATGCAAGGCTGGCAACGGGCTTTCTTGACTTTTATGAAGTCTTTCAAACACGCCTCCTTCACTGTTCACCCCAAGGAATGGCTTTTCACCATAGTATTGGATTTGCCAACGAGACTGGGGCTGAGAGGCCGTTCCAAATGGATTTGCTAAATCAGCCTGTCTTCTGAGGCGACTGCCAAGTGACACTCCCTGTATTCCAGCAAGAGGAGTGGGCCCGTCGGCATAGAAGCTGGCCTTCTCTTTTGCCTTCTTTAAACTCTGCCTGTGATCACTATTCGTCCTCACTTTCTAATCTACGCCTCAAAGGGAAAGAACTGCAGCTGGGGGTCGGGAGACCGTGCTCTTCTGAGCCAGGTGATTTGTCCTTTTCCATTCACAGCCACGCCTTGGCCAAACTGCAGAGTGACTGTTGCTTAGTCCACGTGACTGTCACTGTGCCAGCCTGAGCCATGCTCAGTACACCACTGGCATCATGTCATGATGTGTGTCCGACACTTGCAGTACCTCGCACGCTTTTGTCCTCGGGGACTGCAATTTGAAAAGCCACCGTAAGCCAGAAGCTGCCAGTGTCCATGTCTGTCGCTTTGTGGAAAGGACTTTCCTGAAAAAGAGGCAGCACGGATGGAGCCCGGAGGAGACGAGGGCCCTGCCCACATCACGAGGGCTCTTGGATTCCGCCACACTGGGAGACAGCACCGTTCTGGAACTTTCTAGTGCCACAAGCCGGCAAATCTCTACACTGCATTAGCTTAGGCAAGGAGAGTTGAAATATTTTTGTCACTAGCAATTGTGTGAGCTGTAAATAATAAACAGTGTGTAGCTGAGAGAAAGGATGACTGTGTGAGGTGTATTTCCCAATGGGAAACAAACAGATGGCACTTTTGAATTGGATAATTTTAGAGAATTTTGCAAATGGAGTTCTGTTTACGAAAGTGTAGGCAGGGTGGATCGGAACCGCAAGGGTTGTGCGTTAGCTCAGGTTGCCTGGGAGGAGACACTGGCCACGCTCAGCTGAAGGGCAGAGAAAGCTAGGATGTAACCCACGCACATCTGTGCATCTGAGATGGAAGTTGCGAAGGTGAAAGTTGATCTACGGTTTCCAGTGCAAGGTACTCAGCACAGCCTATGTGTTTTGCTCCTCATCACGCACTCTGGTCCTTCACCCTGTTGAAAATGCACGTTCTCACCCCAGGAGAGAGATGGATTCCTATCATCTTTTATATCATCATGAAGTGACGTCAACTCCGTGATGCTGTCGCCTGTCTTTCAAAGTTCTGGCTGAGTGTGATTGTTGTGCAGTGTCTGCATTTCTTTAGCTAGAGCCAGCAAAGCATGGAGATCTGTCCATAAATCAGACCTATGCGTTTGTCTCTGCAATAACTAGACATTGTGAATTCCCTGTGAAGTCATAGCTGGGAGTGAGGAAAAGTCTGCAAATGAGAGAAGCAGGCACAATGCGAGTCCAAGCTACCTTCTCTTATTGTCAATGGACATACTCAGGATTGGACTTGTGTATGCTACTTAAATTCCATAGTATAATATGGTTGTTCCTGTCCGGATTTAAATTCTGTGGATCAGAAAATATTTCATATATAACAGAAAGTTCAAGTTCAAGTTGCATAGTCATTTTACAGCCCATGGCCAAGTGCTTAGTATTTACCAGAGCCTATAGCAAGCCAGAAGCTGCTTTTCAAATGGCAAATCGTTGTCAGAAAAAAAAAAAGTGGGGCTTTATTTCAGAACTCTAGGTATCTGCGCTGTTGATTTTCCTATTCAGTTTGGAAGAGGGTCAAAGAGCATCGTTGTCTGCCATAAATACTTCCACTAATGCTTACACTTATTAGTAAGTGTCCTGTGTTACAAGGCCCAGAGAGCAGCCCACCCTGCCAGCACAGACCTGCTGCAGAATCCGTTCTTCCTGCAGGTCCCACTCACAGCAGGTGACTTTATGAATTTCCAGTAAATGGGTGGGGAGATCAGACCCAAATATATGCACTGCCTACAAAATCCTAGCTGCCCTTTTTTCTAAGTGGTGGCTATTGTGTGACGTACAGCAACCCATCTCTTACTTCAGAGAGGATATCACATTATACTCTCTGGCCCCACTCATATTTCTGACCCTAAAATTTTACTTTTTCCCCCGCATCTTCTAGAATGCATATGTTGTATTAAGACATCTAAAGTGCTTGCCACTTCCTGCTTATCAAACCCAGTTTACGTGTTATCATTATATAGTGGATGAATGACATGTTTAATGAAATAACAGAATGATCAAGTTCCTTCTAGATTATTTTATAATGCAGAGTAGGAGAGTTGACATAGCCCTTGGGAAAATAGTGATGCTGTACTGTAGTCCCTGCCTCACGAATGCGGACTGCTTCTGATTCTCCTCATGGATTGAAAGAGAATGACAACGTGGCTACCAGCATAATCGCCACATGATTGAGTTTGTTGGAGTCTACTATTATTCCCCATGACACGTCTGGCTTTTGCATGGGTCAAACAGGCACGTTAAATAATATAGGATAAGCATAACCACCATTTCACTTTTCAGATTTCTGATAGTGACCCTAATCTCTGTGGTAGATCCAAGAATAGGACATTGCTTTTGGTCCATCATATCATTGTGCGGAGGAAAAAGGCAGTTGCAGGCAGTTCCAGGGATTTTCACTTAACTTTTCTATCATAACATCCTCCATTTCATAGGTCAGGGCACCAATATGGGAATTTCACCTTTTATTAAGTATTAATTCCTGAAAACTTTCTGGATAAGAGATTAATCGCAGTATTTATCCCCAATCCTCTTGGAGCCACTATTCAATTTGAGCCAAGGTTCCATCTGTTGCCTGTCTTCTGCTCATTAAGCCACAGCTATTTGGGGTCTTCCTTTCATAGAAAATGTCTACAAACCTTCAGACAAACTGGGCATTCACTTTTCCTCAGTGCACTATGGTAAAGAGCTTCAGATCAATCTTGGGGAAGTCTTTGGAAAAGATTTACACAATTGATAGGTCCATGTTACAACGTCCTTTCTCAAAAGGGCCTGAACTGCTCCTCATTTAAGAGACTTCAGGTATTGGAACCAATTTAGATTTAGAAACTGGGTAGAAGTCATGAAGCCCACGTGAAGGACTCAGGGTTAGATTTCTGCACTGTGAACCCCAAATTTTTCTACTTACATATGTCAAACACCCATTCAATAAGCTGCCCCTCTACTTGATTCCGGGGACTCCATGGTCAATTAAGCATTGTCACAGGTCCCTGCAGATCATAATTCTATGGTTACCATTCTAATCCTATGGCTTATTGTGGTAATAGCATCCACCTCTGACAGCTAACTGCTACTAAATGTCTTCTTTAAGTCTGAGAGTCTCACTGCGTACATTGAGATTGGGAGCCCAATTACATTGCATTATCCTCTCCATCATCTCTGAACCAAAAGAAGCCATCATGGAAGTTTTCAAGCACACTGACATCTCCACACTAATGCATTTCCTAATGCTTTGGTGAATGGCATGTCTCTTGGGCACTCCCAAAGGATATGATTAGGGAGTTGCTAAGCAGATTTGTTTATATTTATTCCAATGTTGCCATCTTCCTAAGCTTTAAGACTTTTTCCTCTGGAATATGCCAGGCAAGTTCCACATGTGAGGCCAGAAGTCAATGAACAAATCTAGCAGAGTATTAGTGCAGAGACTGTTTCCCCAAACAGGATAATTCCAAGAGGATTTGGAGGGTTAAGGTTCTCAGCCCTGTCTATGTTGCTCAAATGTCTCCCACTCCTGTCGCAGGGTACAACTTCTTCCTTACCAGGTGCCTTAGATAAGAAATCTGGCAGATTTGAGCATTCATTTGATGCTGCAATTCCACATCCTTGTAACCAAATCTGCAGCTGGTGCTTTAGCTAATTGCGTCCTGCAGCAACAGATGAGGAATTCCTTCAAAGCTGGAGGTCTTCTTGCTCTTCACGTGTATTTTATAAATTTGTATCTCTTCCTTTCTTTTCTCCTTAAGGAAGCTCATGAAGGAAAAAAGAAGCAGCTTTCTCCACGATCTTCCTAATCTCTGTTGCCATGGTGATCCGCCAGTGCTACGACTCCATCTGCACATCATCCTATTCCAGCTTCAGCGACAATTTGGGGAATAGTAATGTCTTTCCATGCCATGGATTAACCAGTCCCACCTTCCCCTGGCAAGATAATTGTCCTTGTACTCCACACATTTAAGAGAGACTCAATTCCAGAATCCCATTTGCAGAATCCCATTGTTTCCTATGGCTACTTCCAGTACCAATAAGTCCTAAATATGATACTATTTATTATAATATTCAGGGTCACAGGGGGAAAGAGATGGCACATTCGAATAGGAAAACTCAAGGAAAGCTTATGTACAAAGGGACAATTTACCAAAATGAGAAACAGGAATGAACTTAGTCCATTTTACTCTGCTATAAAGGAATACCTGAAGACGGATAATTTATAAAGAAAAGAGTTTATGTGGCTCACATTTCTGCCTGCTGTAAAAAAGCATGGTGCCTGCATCTGCTTCTGCCGAGAGAGTCAGAGAGCTTCTCATCAAGGCAGAAGGCGCCGGGGGCAGGGGTGTCACCTGGCGAGACAAGGGACGAGAGGGAGGAGGGGCGCAGGGCAGGCTCTGTCAAACAAGCGGACCTCACAGGAACTAACAGAGCGAGAACTCACTCATTACCCCAGGGAGAGCACCAAGCCACTCCTGAGGGAGCCACTCCGTGACCCAAAAGGCCCCTCCTCCAACATTAGGGATCAAGTTTCAACATGAGATTTGAAGGGGATAAACATCCAAACTCTGTCAAAGGAAAACCACAGTAATAGTGCATTATTTCAGGTTTTTGGTTACCGCACGTAGTCTAAACATGACGATGAGGAAAGGAAGCAATGTTCAGAATCTGGAAGATGAGAGACAAGTACGGAAGTCCACTTTTACAGGATCTGGTGAAAGAGGATTCCAGGAAAAGGGAGCAAACCATGCAGAGGCTCCAAGACTGGAGTGTGCCTCACGATTGGAGGAAGAGCTAGCGGGCCAGTACTTGAGACTGAGTGAATAAGACTGTCAGAAAAAAAGAACAAGGAGGTGAGGGAGCTTGTAGATAATTTAGGATTTGTAGATCATTTTAGGGCTTTTGTTTTTACTGTCTACATCATGGGAAGATTCTAGAAGGTTTGAGCAGAGTAACGACAAAATCTGATTTATAGTTTTAAAGGATGACATGGGAAACTCTGGCAACAATAGACATGGAGACAAGTCAGAAGTTAACTTAGGTAAAAGGCAGTGGCAGCTTGGACCCTCATGGTAGCAGTGGGGAGGGGACGCAGTGGTCAGATTCTGGATACGTTTTGAAAATTCAGCCTGATGGGGATTGCTGAGGAGTCGAATGTGAGTTGTGAGATAGAAAGGAATAAAGAGCAACCCCAGGTTTTTGGACTGAGTAACTTGAAAATAAATTTGCCATTGACAGGGGTGGGGAGGATTGTGAAAAGAGCAGGCTTGGTGGCCACACACAGAAATCCTGTGTTGTGCATGTTGAGCGTGAGATGCTTTTAGAAAGCCAAGCGGAGGCGTGAAGTAGGCAACTGAGTACACAGCCTGCAGTTCTGGGGAGAAGTCTGGGCCAGAGATATAAATATTGCAGCGTTAGTGCACGGATGGTATTTAAAGCCAGCCTGGAGGAGATCACCTAGGGAGTGAATATCAATAGAGAAGAGTATAACAAATCTGAAATACAAACCAGCCTCCGAGCAAATTTTATCCTAACATCATTATTCTGAGGATCTTTAAAATTGTGAAAAGTCCAGTGGCTATTCTGTTTCTCCGTGGAACTGTATAAAATCCTTTCTTAAGGTTGTTAGACATCACTGCCAAGTTGATGAGGAAGAACGTGGATATAAGAGATGATACAATCTCTTTGGACTTATATGTCTTTATTCCCTGAAGTTTCACACATTTAAAATATGCCAGAAAGTGCTTAGTAAAGGCCTCATCAGAGCTCCCAAAAGATGAAAGAGGCGCAGCCAGTGTTTGGGCCTTTAGGAGGAAAACCCTTTGTCGGAGTCTAATCCAATATATCTCAAGATTTTCCTCAGCAATGCTTTGGAGGCCATGGGGAACAGAATTAATATGCATCCAGCAGGGACAGGAGCTGCGTGTAGAGTGTGCCCTAGTACAGTCACCAAGGCTCAAAGACAGCCGTGGTACTTTTGAATGAGAACCTGCACCCGCTATCCAGGAGCAATGTTTTGATGGTCTCCCCCCAAGGGAATCTGAACCTTGAGCCCTTAAATCAATGCGACCTTCTGATTCATATATTGAAAAATTGCTCCTGGACAAATGGTTTCCATGGTCGTTCGATTGTTGGTGATCACCATGTCCCACGTCATTCCTGCCTTGGTGTCTGTCCCAGTTTGCATTTGCATGATGACAAGGGACGGATATTAAATGACTTGTCAGGAGCCTCAGAGCAAGTCAGATAGTGGCCCTCCCGACTCCAGCCCTGGATTTACTGCTTTGCTTTCCCACGCCAGCAAAGGACAGCTTTAAACCATGCACAGCCACTGCCAAACGTCGCTTTTATACACACTAATAAAACCGGAAGCGGTTCTGAAGCCAGTTTTATTTGTAACCCTTGTTCCCAGTGGACCTTTAGCCTTCAAATGTTGAGTATTACTTTCCCTATTTTGAAAGATAATGGAGAAAGAGGACAGAAATAAACCCTGGTTGTAACTTAAAAAAAAAAAAAAGTATATCAAGCAATATACAGCTGTGAGATCTTTCACTGGAGGGTTGTCAGGACAAGCCATAGATTATTTGGTGGCCATTTAGAAATAATATAGAAGTGACCATTTCTGCCTTGCTGACAAGAGTATGGATAGAATTGAACTTGGCTGCTGAAGAACCTCCAGGGCTGCGTCCCTCCTCACCAGACTACACATAACCCGCAGCCAAGCTCAGTTTCCTCGCTGGAAAGGCAGGGTCGTAACACCTGCTCTGTCTCCCTTACACAGGGTTGTAAAGGTCGGGAAGATAGTGCATGCCACAGTGTAAGCACTGAACGAATAGTCACAAATAGAAGCAAAAGTAATACTAGATATCGAATAGCACCGTATGCTAGGTTCTAACAGACTCACAGCACATCCAAGTATTATGTTATTGTTATTTTCATTAATCTCTCTTATATCCAATAGATTCAAGGGCTAGGAATGCACAAACCTTAATGCTCTTTTTCAGTGGGTGTTAAAACTGGATCAAAACCACCTTCTCAACCATCTGCCATCTTTAGCTGCCCAGTAAAGAGCCAGTTCTAAGGAGTCCAGGGCAGGTGTCTGCAACCTCAAATCCACAAGTGAGTTGGGACGGGTACTATGGAAGCCCCACAAGTCCACACAGAATTCAGGCTTAGGAATAGCACTATGATTAAGGTGGAAAAAAGGTAGTACAGTGAGTTAGGAAATTAGATTGGAAGCGGTGTTTGCACAGCAATCACACTGCATTTGTGCCTAGTGAGTAAGGTATGCATAATATATGTAATATATAATGTATACATAATGGAAATGAACTATATCCAAATTGCCTTAAATTTCTTTGTTCACATTTTGCCAAAAGTGAGAAAAATGGCTATTGTCCATGGCAAAGTGCGTGTTTGGGAGATGGAAGGTGACAGTGATCTTAGTGGGTGATAATGTGACTCTCCCGAGTCCCTTGGTGTCACTACTGAGGCAGGTGGTGTGCAGAGATGGACTTTCTGATTTCCCACTCTGCTTTCTCCTTGCTAATTACTTCTCTCTTCTACTTTCTCCCCTCTCTTTCACTTCCATTTCTCTCCCCTCTCTTCCTCTTCCCTCCTTTTCAACTCTTCCTTCTCGTCTTTCATTGATAGCCTTTCTCCACTTTCTTCTCACTTCCCTCTCCTGCCTCTCCTCCTCCTTTCTTTCCTTGGCCCTCTCCTCTCACGCTTTCCTCACCCCCATCATGTTATGGGGGCTTCTGCCTCAACCTGCTAGCCCAGCGCCCGTTTCCTACTGATCTACGAGCTTTTCTTCCCACTCCACCTCCATCTCGCCAGAGCCTGCCTGCTCCCACAGCCCGCCTGGCGTCCTACTGGGAAAGGACTGTTGAGCTGGAACCACAGGACCAATCCCGCCGTCCACAGTCTCCCCGCATTGCCCTGCTGCATACAGCAGATCAGACCTCCCGATCCCAACGTTGGCAGGAACTGCCTCTGACCTCTGCGTACCTCTGGGACACAGAGCGCCTGGGGTCAGCCTCCTGCAGACAGGCCGATGTCCCCCTGCCCAGCTCGGCCCTGGGACTGCCGTGCTCACCCCCGCCCTTGCAGAGATCGCCACATGCCCTGAACTCAGCCTCCTCCAGTTAAACACCCATCCTGGAGAAGCTTAGAGTCCAGTAAGGAGACAATATAGTTGCACAGAAAGAAACTGGCAACACAGGGAAAACTAAGATCCAATGTGGGGGTCCAGAAACTAAGAGAAATACAGAGGAGAGATTAATATGGGCTTAGGCAGTCAGAGCAACTTCACAAGGGAAAAGGAACTTGAAATCAAATTAGAATGGGTAGGTTTAAGTAGAGAAGTTATTAGAAATATAGACACAAACAGGAAATTATAATTCAATTCATTATGGAGGAATAAAGGAAGGAAATTTACCTAACCTAGAGACTGAAAAAGATCTGAGAAGTGTTTCTGAAGGAACTGACATCTAACTGGGGTTTTCAAAGATGTGAATGTTTTATTGGCTAAGACATTCCAGGCAGAAGTGCAATGTGAACAAAGACAAGAGAGATGTAGTGTGTTTCTAGAGGATGGATTTTGAGGCAGGAAATCAATGAAGATTATCAGGGTGCCTCATGGCAGCTTTGCATGCCATGTGAAGAAGACACAAGATCCAAAGCCCAGAGAGAGGAGAGTGGCTGGGAAAGGGAGGGTCTGGGCTGGCCTGAGCCCGGCAAGAAACTGTGGATCCCACAGTGGATGAGAAGGCAGGTGCTTGTTAACACATTGGCACCCAAGGGTCCAGCTCCACCACTCAAGGCTCAGAGGAGCAGAATAATTCTTGTCTTAGAAGAACAAGTTTCCATATCTACTTGCCAAACTCCATGCTTCTTGGTGCAAGGCACGAGCAATAGTGAACCCACAGCATTCAGTACTGTCTGCCATTTGGCTGAACTGGGGCATGCAGAAACTAAGCTAACAGGTCGAGCGCGGTGGCTCACACCTATAATATTAGCACTCTGGGAGGCTGAGGCGGGCGGATCACTCGAGGTCAGGAATTTGAAACCAGCCTGAGCAACGGCAAGACCTCATCTCTACTATAAATAAAAAAAGAAATTAATTGGCCAACTAATATATATAGAAAAAATTAGCCGGGTTTGGTGTCGCGTGCCTGTAGTCCCAGCTACTCGGGAGGCTGAGGCAGGAGGATCGCTTGAGCCCAGGAGTTTGAGATTGCTGTGAGCTAGGCTGACGCCACGGCACTCACTCTAGCCTGGGCAACAAAGCGAGACTCTGTCTCAAAAAAAAAAAAAAGAAAGAAACTAAGCTAACAGTAGATTTATTTCAGTAGATTTATTTCATTGACTAAAGAAAATGTTCATATAGCAAAAAATAGGTTGGAAGTATAGGCGATGCACAGATTCTGAAAAGTTTTGGAGGAACTTAGAAGTTTAGATTTTTTTGTATGGGTAAATGAAAGTTCATTTGTCACTGACATTTCAACAAAACCAGGACAAAGAGCCCTGGACTGAAGCTTCTACTAACAATTTTAGTCCGAGCGGTGTTGTAGGTCTAGGTACATCATATTTCCTTAGGGCAAACATATAAAAAGATGAATTTTTAGTAAAAAATAAATTGAAGGATGGTACATTTTATAATCCTTTTCACTATAAGATTTCTTTACCTTACAAGCTACACTATCATGAGCTTGATTTGCAAACATACAGCTTGAGTGTGAAAAATACAGTGTGATTTTTCAAGAACGCAGTTGTAGCCTTAAAGTACCCTGCGCTCATGTCTTCTCCATTTTGTAGGCAAGAAAACTACCACTTCCACCTTAAATCCCAGGGTTATTTTAAATTACAGATAATAATAAAAAAATCCAAATTACCTTGAATTCCTCAATAGACATGTGCTACATGAGTGTGAGCTTCATAAATTTTAAGAATGACTCCTTTTCTGTAGCCCAACAGCTGGTGCAAGAAGAGAAAAGGATTGATGTAGATGTGAGATGGGGTCAATCCGGTATGATCATTTGACTGGAGCTTTCAGACATTCTTGTTTAAAGGGTGAGAATGCAGAGCTGCCACAGCTAATGCAGATATCAATGTAACAATAGAAAGCAACAGCCGTACGAGTTTTGTTGGACTGCTACAGGAATGCTGACTGACAAAAGATGATTATATTAGTCTGGGTTCTCCAGAAAAACAGTGACAATAGGAGGTACATATGTATATTTATGGACAGAGAGAGAGAAATTTATAATGAAGAATCGGCTCACACAATCGTGGAGGCTGAGAAGTCGCAAGATCTGCAGTCTGTGAGCTGGAGACCCAAGAGAGCCAATGGTCTACTCCCAGTCTGGGTCCAAAGGCCTGAGAACCAGAAGAGCCACTGGTGCAAGTTCTGGTCCCAGTATGAGCCAGAAGGCGGGAGATGACCAATGTCCTAACTCAAAGACAGGCAGAGGGAGCGAATTCTTTCTGCTCTGCCTTTTGTTCTATACAGGCCTTCTACAGAAGGATGAGGTCCACTTGTGTTGGGCAGATCAATCTGCTTTACTCAGTCTACTGATTCAGATGTTAATCTCATCCAGAAACCCTCTCACAGACACACCCAGAACAAAGTTCAACCAAATATTGAGCACCTGCTGACCCAGACAAGTTGGCACATAAAATGAGCCATCCAAGTCCACTCCTTGCCAATGTAGCACTGCATGCATTTCCTTAAATCATACTTAACCTCCAAATAAAGACAATAACAAGGTCATGGTTCCACCTAGCAGGATATAACTACCTCGTATACAAGCGAAAATACACTAATCCCTTCCCCAAAAGAGGAGGCAAAGTCCTTGAGTGAGGTTTACTCTTCTCTTTGATATCCTATAACCTGAATAGTGTGATATAAAGTTAACAATATTTAAATACTATGTTATAAAGGCAACATATCTTATGGTAAATGATAAGGGAATGAGAGAGAAAAGAAAACAAAGATATCCATGCTATATATGTATTTTCATAAACTACTCATAACAAAATAAGGTGAATACTCGGGACAGTTATAGTCTTCATTTCTGTACCTGGTCACACAGCCATAGCTGGTATTTATAACAACCTTCTTCCATTACCTGTTCTACATTCCCTTTGCTTTCTCCAAGCAACTCCACTGGTCATAGTTCTTTATCTAGTACAGAGACACAAACCTTCATTCCTGAAGCATCTAAGCCATTAATAGTCGTGCCTGGATTAGGTGTTGTAATTTTCCATTGACCTTAATCACAGAGCATAGTAATACTAACAGATGCCCTTAAAAAGTCTCCTATATTCCTTACCTTGAAAGAGTAGCTCAATTTCCCCCTGATAGTCAGGGTCATTCACCCCAGCCAGCCCTGCAGCTCCCTTCTTTGCCTGTTGATTCAGAGGCACAAGGAGTCCACAGTGGCAGGCAATAGTCTTAACTTCCAGTTCAGTGAAATCATTGTTGTGTCTCCTGGTGGCATAAATTCCTCCTTTTGGAACTGAGACCTCCAGACCAGCAGAGCATAAGAACACAGGGACAAGGAGCAAAAATTTTACTAGTGGGTCAGTAGGGACAATGGTGAGTGGTGCCACTCCCATTTCCACCCCTTGCTTCCTGGACTCCATGAATCCTGGCTACAGGAGAACCAGCACCATACATTGGACACGGATTCGGAGCACATATAGCACATACAGCCTTCTGGAGGACAGTTCCCCAGGTCTGCAAGGTACTGCCCCCTATCTGGCCCCAGAACTGAGTCCTCAAAAGACCACTCCACCATTCTATCAAGCCAGCTGCTTTGGGATGATGGAAGACATGGTAAAACCAGTGAATTCCATAAGCATGGGCCAATGACCACATTTCCTTTGCTGTGAAGTGAGCCCCTTGATCAGGAACATGCTGTGTGGAATACCATGCTGGTGCATGAGGCATTCTGCAGATCCACAGATGGTAGTTTTTGCAGAAGCATCGTGTGCGCGGAAGACAAATCTGTATTCAGAATAAGCATCTATTCCAGTAAGAACAAAACACTGCCCCTTCCATGATGGAAGCAGTCCAGTGTAATCAACCTGCCACCAGGCAGCTGGCTGCTTGCTCCATGGAACAGCGCCTTCCTCTCAAAGAAGAGAGACAGAGAAAGAGAGAGAAAGAGGAGAGAAAGGAATATTTTTATTTCATATTACAGACAGACTTTTGCTATTTTTCAGAAAAATGACCACCTTCTAGAAAAATTCTTGTCCTCCTAATTTTTTAATTTCAGCCAAAATGAATTTTCCTTTCCTAACATCCATACACCAATCCTGGCAAAAGATTTTTATGGGCCTACTTTTGCTCATGACTCTGCTCACTGGAAACATCAATGTTGCCTAGGGTAAAAGGCCTTAAGCCTGGGTCACATTCCCATCTCTATGGCAGGAAAGGAGCTGGAATGCTACCTGTCCCTTAGAGGCCAGGTAGATTGACTGAAAATATGTCCAGAACCACATGAAACTGGGGAGGAGGGTGATTTCCCAAGAAAAGGAATGTTGGGCAAACAAAAAACAGTAAATATCTATAGCCATTGCTTTGTACTCTCCTTTTGTGTTTTCTTTTTTCTTCATGTTAATAAAACTATACTGTTCAAAGTTTGTTCGCATTCATTTTTTTTTCCATGAGTATTTGGTTCAGTTTCATTCTCAGATAAGGGTAGCTCTGGCTAAATGTGTAAGGTGTCAGGTAGCTAGAAAGGGAGCATTGCTCATCATCTTTGTTATGGGATTCAGTGCACGCAGATGTTTGCACCAAAACAAGCACCATGACACAGACAGCAGCACGGAACAGAGAAAGAACATGGCACTGAGATTAGCAAACGGTTTAGTGTCTCTGTGTGACCCCATATTTATAAGTTATGGTGATATCTATCTCACAGGATGTTTCTCAGATTGCGAGGATCCAATGGGACCATTTCAGCACAGCATCTGTGCCACAGTTAGTGCTCAGTAAATACCGCTTCTATGTCCCCAGTATCTATACACCCACCTGACAGTGGCTTCTGATGCCATGTTGAAAAGTTCAACATGGAAGGGTTTAGAGGAAATATTGGCTAGAGTGATGCTTGACAAGCAATCGGGATTCCTGATGAGGATCAGGTCCAGTCAGCCGACCCTGTTTATCTAGGAGATGTGGTCCCAGAGAGGGGGACGAGGCCTGAGAGCCGGAAGAATCTCAGCAACCTCTGGGGAAGGTGACAGGGGCAGAGAACAGACGCCATTTTGCAAAGATTGCTCAGCTCAATGTCCCTCCCAGAGAGCCGGCTCTGACCGTCTGAGTCGGAGCCCTCCTGGTTTATTCACTACCTTATCCCTGGGACCTCAACACTGCCTGGCCAGCAGCTGACAATCAGTAAATTCATGTTGAATAAGAAGAAAGAAGAAAGGCACAGAGGAGGGAGGAAGAGAGAAAGACAGAAATGTCCTTGATTCGGGTCAGAAACCAGCACAGAAGCAAAATAAGTATATAATGGAGATTTCAAATATACTGGAAATATTTTTCAGCTTAAAAAAAAAGCATCTGATGAATCGTTGACTCACTTTGCTGAAAGTTTAATTTTTAAGAAGGGTGAGGATGTAATAAAAGGCTGATTTTAGGTTTGAAGGAAATAATTGGTAGATCTAATTTAAAAGCAAAAGCAAATTTTTTAAAGTCAGTGATAGTTAAATTGCACAAATGTACCCAGTGAATTCTTATTTCAATTCCAGAGGAAAAAAATATATCATATCCTGAGGCTAGGAGAACTGAATCTCTCCCATCTCTTAGCAGAAAATCATCCCAAGACCATTTGCTTAGCGCCTCCTGTTGGCCACGTGGTATTTAGCTTTTATTCTAAGGAGCAATTATGATAGCCCCTACCTTTCAGTCGAAAAACTGAGTCTCAAGGAGGCAAAATCACTTGTCTAAGGTCACCAAGCTGGGGTTGGGGGCATAGGATTTAAGCCCAAAGCTGTCAGATTTAAAGCCTAGACATCTTTTTTTTTAAGAAATATAGAGGCACACTAACTCTATGAAATATAAAGATTATTCACTCAAACCTATTAAATATCAAAAACCTAAAAACTATTTAAGAACTTTACCAAGGCCCTATACATAGTATTATTGAAAAGTTTCTTTTAAAATGAAATGCTTTCATTTTACTCCTGTTTTCCAATAGACATCTATTATAACAGTCAAAGTACATTTTCATAGAAAAACGAGGCCCAGGGCATAATAGAAGCATTCTTACTCAGACAGAACTCTTTAAAAAATCATGTTCCAGATAAAGTTAATGTAGAATGATAAAATATTCATGTAAACCAAATCACATGATTCAAACAAAGCGCAGATGTCAAATTTATGTCCCACGATAGTTTGGTTTTCTAGAAACGAAAACAAAGGGCATGAAGTCACTGCCTTAAAGTTACTCTCCCAGGAAATGCCTTTACCAAGATTCCACGTGCAGCTCCAGTGGCTGAGATAGCTCTGTTTCAAAGAACACGTAGAAGCTTCTGGCTTCAAGAAGTAAATGAGCTGCGCTGGGCTGCAGTGGGAAGGAGCGAGTAAAAAATCCAGAGGCAGAATTTCAAAATAAGTTGAATGAAGCCTAATGAGGACATTGATTTCCCAAAACATACAGCCAAGAACATCTGAAACGTAACTCCTAGGAGCCCTCAGGCAACACGTTCTACTATGGTTTTTATTTTATAAATTCATAGAATGGTTGCATTTTCATGCCCAAAGGCAAATGGAAGCTTTCACTCCTTATTTTTGATGCAGACTGAAGACCTAGAAAGGTTAAGTCACTCACCCAGGGTGGTACAGCCAGCTGGAAAGAGAGCCTTTTGGGTTCCATTAAAGTATTTATCTCTTTATAAGATTTCCTTTTACAAACTAAAAACGGTATTTCAAATAGCCTTAGCACAGGAGGCAACATGAATAAATTAGCAAACCACTGTAAATTCATTAATGATAATTGTTTCATTACATTGTTAATAAAATGTGCTGTCATAAAAAATTCTTTTTGAAGAAATTCAAACTCTTTAGAATAAAGAAGTTTGGTGACTCTATAAATAAGCAAGTTGAACTTAAAGCTAAGTAGTCAAGCATGTATTAGCAAGATTCAACAGTGGGATTTAGAGCAATCAACTTTAGGCCCAGACAGGATGAAAGAAAGTGTAGAGGAGAATACAGAAACGGCTAGGATATTATTAGCAAAATACCGCTTTAATGGAAGCGTGCCAATTGGCACAGGACACACAGGGACCAATTTAGAGTGGAAAACAAGACAGGATCAAGGTGCCATGGAAAATGGGAGTGAGCGAGAAGGGGCTGAGAGATGAATCGTGCAGGGTAACTCATTCCTGCCTTGGCAGCTGTCCAAACCAGCGGAACTCGGTTCTGCCAATGGACAGGCCCAGCGAGGGCTTGAAAAATAAAACACTTCTGCAGCCCTGCCAAGCTACATTTTTTTAAAAAAATTTTTAGACCGCTCTGACAATACCCTTGGGAATATGAGATTCCAAGAGTCAAGAAAGCACAGAACTGAGGTTGTTACTCCATGCCTTTCCCCTTGCTGTGTTTCCTGCAGGGACGGGTCACCAGGCGCAGCAGAGGAATCCCGGAGGAAACTGATATATTCTACAGCACGGTCCTTAAGTTTTGAGTTTTCTTTTTAAATGCCATTGGAAGCATTTTTATTATTATTTTAATTTTTGCAATTTCATGTTGGACTTTGGGTAACATAAGATCATTTTCCATTTTTTTTTTTTTTGCCAACAACAGAACTTGGTCAGTTGCCATTGTGAACTAGTTCCACAGTATTTCTCCCCACTATCTAGAATGTGATCCGGTTTTGGTGAGAGAAACGAGTTCATGGTCCTTAATTACACAGCCTGGGGGGAGCTCTTTGCCAGACGTGGGAAGTTTCTGGCCTCGTGAAATCTCACAGTGGGAAGGTCCAGCGTCTGTCCCCAGAGTGAGTAGCAGAGCGCTAGGAAGGAGGGAGCGGGCTCTGGAAGGTCAAGTTAAAAGGAGAACATTGCATCTGCTCATCAGGGCCCCAGGCTGGGACCCCGTACACAGCCAGACGGTGGATGTCGGCTTCCTGTGCCCCTGGGGGCTGGTCAGCAAGACAGAGGATGGGGTACAAACACCCCACACCCAGCAGCAACATTCGCTTGCCTGCTGAACACGGATTCACCTCACTGAACCTTAATGGCAGCATCCAAATGTGGGAATGAGCATTAACATTTTTAGGGCTGTTGTTTGATAGGAAAATATCTATGAAAAAAGTCTCTTGCAAACTTTACTGTGATATATAGACATTAGTTATCAATGTTACCAAGAAAAATTATCTCCTTTATCAGTACACACACACACACACGCATACACACACATACAAACACACACAGACCCACATACATACACACACACAAAATATAGAAGGAATGAATAATTTCAGTTACTTCATTATGTTAGTATATTTTGATTTCCCTACCTAATATAACTTAAAGTATTCTTACTTTATTCTTTGACAGATATTACTGTAAAAGATTCTATTAGCCTGATATGACATGAAATGGATTTGTCTTTGATGAAGTTAATCGGGGTACATCCTCACTAGGACTAATGGGAAAAGGATTGTGATTCCTCCATATTCTAGTTGTAGAGACAGAAAATAGAATGTGGCTACCAGAGGTCGGGGGTGGAGGAGGGATGTATCATTTAATGAATACAGAGTTTCAGTTTGGGATGATAGAAAGTTCCGGAGATGAACAGTGGTAGTAGCTGCACAACAACATGGCTGCACTTAGTGCCAATGTCCATACCCTTAAAAATGGTGAGAATGATACATTTTATTTGAAGTATGTTTTACCACAGTTATTAAGGAGAAAATTTTATTTCAGACATTTTGGCCACTTCGTGTTGAATAACTGATTTGGTGGAGGTTCTTAAGAAATTTTTATATTCACAATATATAACAATTGATATATATCAAATTCTATCATAAGTCAGTAAAAAAGAAAAATAATTATTAAGAAGATCTCTTATTCTGCAATCACTGCTGGGTTGGCATGCAGCCAGATGAAAATTTAAAAAATAAAAAATTCACCTAATCGAATTGTCTCTATCTTACTAAAACATGGCTTTAATATATCTAAGTACACTGTGTTCGTTTTAAAAAATGGAGACAATTTCATCAGCTATAACTAAGTTCCAAATACTATAAAACTCACAGAAGGAAAAACAGTCATTTAGTAGGATGAATAAACCAATATGGGCTCCTGAACAAAAAGAATATCTATATATCACACAGCATATATGCAAAATAAACATATGCATAAGACAAACTATAATGAATCCAATGAAAAAGTTTGATATTCACAGCAAATAAAAAAGCAAAGGGAATTTTTAGGTATGTATAAGGATAGTAAATATAAAGTACATTTCAAAACCATATTCAGAAAATGATTAACTTTGTATCCTCTTCAGTAGACATTAGAAGATAGATTACACATGGAAGATATCCTTTCCGCAGTTTGAAGAGCTATGGCAATTGAACTGAGTTAATACCATCTATTTCAAAACAGGATCAAAACAAGATCTGTTGAAATTATAGGTGAGCTGTCCTAACTGGAAGAGAAAAAAAAAGGCAAAGGAAACATTCAGATTAAGTCAATTCCTTCAGAAGAAGCCACTCAATGACTATGTTCTTAAAAGCAAACTCATTCCCACGCTGACAGTCATCACGGTAGCTTTTGTGAAATACCGGAAATCTCCAATGCTCTTACTAAATAAATAGGAGAGTTAGATTGTTTCCTTCTGCAAAACAGAGGCTGACTTAATAAAAGCATGATTTTGATATTAGCAAGTTGTGTATTTCAATGTCAATAACTGCCTTGAAGTCTTTCTTTTTCATAAACAATGCCTGCTCAAATATCTCCATTTTTTTAAATCTTCAAACTGGGCGACAATTTGTAAATTGTTTGCCCCTAATACCCCTTGCTAAATTCTGAAAGGAGTGGTATCATGAGCTCTGGGACCCCCACGTACAGCATCTTGGAGGATTAAGGACAACTAAGATGCATCAGGCTCACCAGACTTGTAAGCTTCAGAGAGTCTTTTCCGGAGCGGGTTGATTGTTCCCATTCTTCACAACACACACATCTCTGCCATCTCAATTCTGTGTCTCTTGTTTCCTTTTACCTTTGCTCAACAGATGTGGTAGCTTAGTCTCAGAGGAACAAAATTTCATTTCTTTTCTAATCTTTTTTTCCCAGAGTTTACACCCTTTTCTGCTTTGTTATTAAGGTAGCTATGCCAATTCTAGTTCTGCCGTTGTTTCTTGTTTGTTATTTCACATTGGGAATTGGATTTATTGATCCAATGACTACCCGAAAAGACAGAGAAAAAAGGGAAAGTTCTATTGGTTTTCTATTTTCTTCTAACATACCTAGAGATTGCTTTTTCTTCCATTAAGAATTCAAAATTCAGCGTCATTCCATCTTATTTTTTCTTTCACCAGCATAACATTAAGTCTGAAATACTTTCTGTACACTTATCTGTACATTTCATTATTTAAATGTAAAAGTTTTCATGGTTGCTGATTATTACACTTGGTCAAAATAAGATGCCCATCGTATGACCTGAGGCATACAGACCCTCACGCACACAGGAACACACACATAAACAGCAAGCTCGCACACACGCTATACACCCTCTGTGGTTTCCAGTCCTTATCATGCTCTCAAAAAATTCTAACAAAATTTTCCCATAAATATAACTGTAGTAACTTATGCCTAACAAAAGACAATGTGTCGATGTAAATACACATCTAGAAAGCGCTGATAGCTCGCTCACAGGCCATTCTCAATCACAAACAACCATATTCTCTTTCAACATTTGTTGCTAAAATGTACAATAGTAGCAGGCACAACACGCAAACCTTAAAGGCATGAGAACATTTGGCTCATATAAAGAGTAAACAGATTTTTCAAATGTATTATTTCTCAAAAAAAAAAAAAAACCTGGAATGTGAGAACTGAATGGAAAGAAGCATGTGTATTAATGCATTTTCTTTTTCAAAAATCCTGAAAACCAGCCATATGTTCTACATTATGAATATGCAGATGGTCTCCATGCAGTTATTTTTTTTCCCTCTAATTGAAACCATCAGGGTAAAATAATGCAGTAGTTTAGGAAGCTGATTCAGCTGGGTCTCTTTCTTCCCTTCTCCAAAAGTACACCAAAGCCTCTACATGTTTATATAATTTGGGAATTCTTGCTGTTAAATGAAAGAGAGAGACAAGCAAAGCAGCGGGAAGGGTAGCTTGATGCTTGCATTCTTCGTGGCAAATTGTGCACTTTATAAAGAAAATGCATTTCACAGATGGATTTCTCTTAGATACTCTCGCAGAGAATCCACCTTGGCATTTCTTAAGCAATAACTCCTCTGAATTCAGTTCCCTGAGTGATCCAACATGATATTGAAATCGAGTGTATCAAGTTAGCCTGTCAGCATGCCTGCACGCATCCTTAATGTCAGCAGTAAACTGAGCATGTCAACTGGGCCTGGGCAAATTGCTTAAGGTAGAAATCTGACATTCTAGTATGAGACACGGTCCACTCCTCTTTGAGAAAGACTGGGATCAGCCATGGATGATGAGTGTATAAACTATTACTATACTTGTTCTTTATCTGAAAACAACTCTAACAAAATAATTCTGTTCCAGACTTTTTTCTCTTTAACCTATACAGCTTCCGTTCCTCTGGTCCTTTAGAAACCGAAGAACTATTTGACTTTTTAAGGCACTATTATAGGAAGGCAACCCTAGAGGTAAGGAAATTAGCCTTATGAAGGTTGGATGAAGTGGAAATTCATATAGTTATTAATACCTTGCTTGACATTGTCATTATTTTATCATCATAAAGCCCCTTTTCCTTAGCATGTCTATATGTTGAGAAATGTGGTTCTCAAACTTCATAAAAGTATTCGTTAAAAAAATAACAAAAGCAGATGTGTGATGAAGGTACCACTCTTATAAAGCACAATCTCAAAACCTAATTTTCTTTAACCTACAAGACTTGAATAGCTCAATTCATCATTGCTAGAGCTTTGGCCGCCAGAATAAGATGGTAGCAGAGCAACCCAATAAAGTGGAGACAAGAAGAGCAAATACACACGCACTTCTCTGCAGAGTGGCCTTCTTTGTAAGAACTTTGAACCCTTAAATGCAAAAGTTTTTCATTTAAAATAATAATCCTTACTTTAGCTGAGTATAATAAAAAGGGCTTTTTAAAAAAAGGAAAAAGGACTGTACCAGATGTAAACTTTCAACAGATTTTACCTAAGTGTTGGCATGAACACAACCCCAAATCTCGAGGGAAGGCAAAGGCAAAAGTCTGCATTTTTCCTGCCAGGAAGAGCTCGGAGGGAAAGTAAATATTCTGCATAGAGAACTATTCCCTCCCCTTTTCTAATATGTGTGCATCTGAAGGCTTTAATAGTCTGAAGCAGAATTATTCATAACATAAATCATCACAAAGTTCTCAGGGCATGTCGGAGCTACAAAGATTGCAAGGTCAGCTGGTTGAGTCTTCTGAGGGTTTTTTTCACCATCAGAAGATTTGCTTCGATGGGTCCTGGCGGGGCTGCTGTGGATGCGGCTGGGAAGGTGAGACCCTGGGCCAGGGCTCCTCAAACTACAGCCCGAGGGCCACATGCGGCCCACTGAGGACATGTATCCGGCCCTCCGGGTGTTTTTGCCATGGCTGCCTGTCCTGCTTAGCAGCCGACTGTCCCCGGCCCACAGTGTGCATGTGTGGAATGTGCCCCACTCTCCAACGGCCCTCCAACGGTCTGAGGGTCAGTGAACTGGCCCCCTGTTTAAAAAGTTTGAGGACCCCTGCACTTGGGCCTTTAATAAATCTCTCCTCATTTCTAACTGCTCGCAGGAGATTTCCAGCTCTCCTTCCCAACACACCCTCCCATTCCTGGCTGGGATTGTGAGGCTGGGGCTCTGCCGCCCACAGTTCTCTGTCGCCTGGGTCCCTGTTAGACTTCGCTAGCGGGGGACAAAGAGGGAGAGAGAGGCAAGGCGGGAGGAGGGAGAAAGAGTTTCCTCTACTTGTCTGCCTCCTCAGTCTCTTTTGTTTCCTGCTCCTTCTTGGCTCTGGTTTCCATACCATCACCTAGCAACGCTTCTCCAGCCCAGCAATGGCAGTCCTGCCCCATGGTGTAACCTCAGAGATTCAAGAACCAGTCCTGTCATTCCCTTCCAAGACCCCTGCACCGGCGGGCGACCAGGGCCTGTTCTCAGAGGTCTGCGTCCCAGCTGCACTCAGCCTCCTTTGAACTCAGGACACCCACACCGGGTGGCAGCTGCGCCTCAGAGGACCCTTCTGCAAGACTCTGTTGCATCAGGTCGACTTCTCTTTGTTCTCCCACCCCTAAGGCAGTAGCTGCTTCCTACAGGTGGCCCCAACACATAATTTGCAGAGCCCAGTGAAACATAAAAATGTGGACTCTTTGTTCAAAACTTTATTAAGGACTTTAAGGTGGCAGTAACAGAGCATCAAACTAAGCATGGGGCCCTTGTAGAGGAGGGGCCTGGGAAATGAGTCCTGCTGGCCCAGACTACCTCTGAGATTTGTCAACATTCCTTCTTGGAATTCTCAGTTCTTTAATACAAAACTAACACTTCTTAGCAGCATATTTTGCCTGTTAAAATAACCTCTGTGGTTTCTATCTGAAGACTAGATCCTAGCTAAAACGTTATATTCGGCCGGGCACGGTGGCTCACACCTATAATCCTAGCACTCTGGGAGGCCGAGGTGGAAGGATCGCTCAAGGTCAGGAGTTCAAAACCAGCCTGAGTAAGAGCAAGACCCCGTCTCTACTAGAAATAGAAAGAAATTAATTGGCCAACTAATATCTATAGAAAAAATTAGCTGGGCATGGTGGCGCATGCCTGTAGTCCCAGCTACTTGGGAGGCTGAGGCAGCAGGATTGCTTGAGCCCAGGAGTGTGAGGTTGCTGTGAGCGAGGCTGACGCCATGGCACTCACTCTAGCCTGGGCAACAAAGCAAGACTGTCAAAAAAAAAAAAAAAAAAGACACTATATTCTTCTGTGCCTCCTGGTGAAGGGATGATGAGAGTATGCGTGTCTCCCAACTGACAACAGGCATCTTTTTCTGCATTCTTTCCTAACTGGAAAGAGAACTACGAATTCAAGTTCCCTCCTTCATATCCATGTTCACGGGATCAATATTCAGAAGTCCACAGTTTAAGGCATTTCAACACGTTCATTTCATTCCATTAGTCATGTCTGTTTCTTAGCAATATATCCACCAATGTTCTGAACATGGCCCTGATTTAACAGAGGCACAAGTCACCTACCTATATATGGAGTTATTCCACTGATAATTAATTTAAACAGAAAAATAAATAGATGGAAACTGCTCAGAATTTTTAAATTTCTCAAAGCACTTAGAAATCAAATCTTGCAATAGCGAGCGTTACCTTCAATGATCATTTCCCATTCTATCGCATTATCTCACTTAACCTCATTTAAAAGAGAAGAAAAGGGCAGAAAATGACATTCCTCCGAGCAGCAGAGACCAACAGAAGGGCTATCAACTATTAACTTGAGCTTCCTCAAGGACAGCTCTTTAGTCAAGCATTCTTAGCTGAAGACTGCAGAATGGAGCGTCCTCAAGTCTCAGTTATTAAAAATAAAGCTTACTTTACCCAGTAACAGGAGAGAAAAGCATCAAACATTTATGCTATACCTATTGTATGATGAAGTGCAGCTACTCTACACAACCCCAAAATTTGGTCAATATGCCGAATTATTTGGAATTACCCTACACCTAACATTGACTGAACACTTACTTTGAGTCAGGTCTTGGAGCAGGTATTTTAACACAGATCTTCTTATTCCAATCAACTCCAATATGGTATTTGTTATGCCCACATTATTTATGAAGGAATTGACGCTCAGATTGGTTAACAAGCAATGCATATGGCCATGCTTAATAGTAGCTCTAGATAACACAAGATTTGCCTGCAATCCTTCTGGAAACAAAACCAAACTTCTCTAGAGGTTTGTATGTAATTTCCAGAGCCATTGTTACTAAATTAATCTTTGGGGCGATTATTTACCTTGGAGATGAATTAACTTATTAGATTACCAAGGGATCCTTTCTTTCTGCAAGGTGGCATCATGCCTAGATAGGTAGAGATTACCTAGGACATAATACCGTGAGGTCTGAGCCTCTGATAGGTTCTTGGGTCACGCACACACATACACACCAGACAGCACTAGAGACCCCCAAGAACTAATTTAATCATTTAGAGTCACGTTTACTTCTGAAGGACATCACAAGTCAGATAAAATCTAGCAAATATTCAGCTCATTATGCAGATATTTTCATGCATCCGCCTGTCTGATATGACACAGACAGGCTGTCTGAATATTTGTGTGAGTTTAGGTGGTTTTATTCAGGTATTTGACATTAGTCTATACTTTTCCTTACAACTCCTTGCCAGGTTCCTTAACCATGCCATGACTTTTATGGTTCAAAAATAATAAAATATCTGGTTATTAAAGGTACAGGTGGAAAATAATAATAATTAACATATTAATATGTAAATCTTCTTATCCTTTTCTGGCCTACTACAGTTCATATGAATGAAGGATTCATAATTTTTGTCTCTGTAAATAATGATATTAAACATAAAGGTAAACATATGGTTTGGGATTTGCATCTATGCATAAGCATAACTGGAAAACATAACTGGAAAGTTCTGATGCATGCAGAATTATCTGGCTACAGGAGTAGGTAGTTCATTCTGGAAGGCTTGGGCAGCTTTACCTCCGCAGACTCCTAAGTGTGCAAATCTATTTAAAACCCAGGGCGGAAAAACGACATGTCCAATCAAGCACAGTGAGCACAATTTGGAGCCTTTCTCTACTAAGCACATATGCTTTGGAAATGTAAAGAGGGTAAAGAAAAAACCCTGCAGTTTCAAACTCAGGGAAAATGCCCATGAAGGCTAGTCCTATCGTACAGACCGATGGCAAGCGATGACGTCATGCAAACCAGCTTCCCAAAGAGCTGTCAATAATACCTCTCTGATGGAGCCTAATATTAGGCTGAGCCAGCAAAGACTTCTCCCCATCATTCACCCATTGACTGTGTATATTTGCACTTCTTTAATGTCAGCAAACCTCTCAGTCTAGATTGGTTTGCAAAATAGGCAGCTCTGTGTAGACTTCAGGAATGCACTAAAGTTGCCTATCATAAAGCCCATGCTATATTACCTGAAAAAAATTTTTAATGCAGTGGCTATATTTCTAATCTGTCCTCCGTATATTGTACTCTCAGTTATGAGCAGGGCCATTAACTCTTTAATAATAGCCTTGCTCTAAGACCTCTGTCATTGGTATTAACATCTGTGCTGCAGAAACACTTCTCTGAGGTATACATGTGGTGCTTACTCGTGCTCGCCTCAGCCACATAAGTAATGCTCAAGGGTGGACCAAAGAGCACACCTGGGGGAGAGAGCAGGAGGGAGGAAATGAAAAGAGGGTTCTAGAATAACCACAAGTACTAATATAGCATTTTATTACATCCCCAGTCCTGGTCTAAGCACTTTAAATATGACTTCATTTAGTCTTCAATGGCACTAGGTGATCAGTGCTATTATTACACCCATTTTATAGTCAAGGAAACAGAAACAGGAATAAAGTACTAGAACCGTGATTCTAATCCATATGTGCTCTTACTCATAATGTCATATGTCCTCTTATTCTTAAAAACAAAAATCTTTCGAAAGATTATTCCAGAAGGCCCCACAATATGAGTAACTATCCTTCTACCGAAGTCTGTAATCAAGCAGGATCCAACATGAAAGGCTTTTTAAACCTGTTCCCAACTACCTTATATGAGAAACAGAGTACACATATAATGTATACTTTTATACATATAAAATAAATTAACTGCTAATACCTTCATAATTTTGAGGAAAATTAAGTCAGAAAACAGTACATTTGAGAAATAGACTTTTCAAAATAGTAAAGAAGACTGTGTTTTCTAACCAGGAAATTATTTATCAACTGACATGTAATATTTCAAAAAGAATAAAATATTGGGAAAAATTTTAGAGAGAACTGCAAAATCAGGCTGAATTACTCTTGAGTCCTACATGGTCAAAACTTCAGCTAATTTTTTTTTAAAAGTGTCTAACTCCCCATCTTTTACCTTCATTGTCAAGTGTAATCAAGACTTGGCAGTAAGACTATTTCTATTTATTATGTGCAATTCAATTCAACTGGTAGTTCGGGGGGCTCTGGATGGGAACTTTATGTGGTGCCATGAATATGACATGTTTTCAGCTCTCTTAGGCGGTCACGCCGAGGAGGACGAAGACAGACACACACTAAATAACACTAAAAACAGGTGATGTCTGATAACTGCTGGGTGCAGAAACAACAGAAGGGTGAAAGGCAAGAAGGGCATCTGAGAAGCCTTGTGGAGGAGATGCGACGTGGGATGTGAGGGTGTTGTGACAAGATGGGGGAAGAGAGCGTCCAGGATAGGAGTGGAGCAGTAGCACCAGCCCGGACACTCTCGGCCTCCAGGGGCAAGGAAGAGGCCAGCAGGGGCCTCTGAGGAGCTGGGTGCGGGCTGGGTGCACTGCAGCCAAAGAGACAAACTACGGACAGACTGGAGGAACTCATATCTTTACCTAAGGAAACTGGATTTTTCCCAAATTCCAGACAGAAAAGACCAAGGCATAAAAGCATGTGATTCCTTCTAGCCATCCACCTCCTTTTTGAAAACGTGAAAGATCTAAACAAAAGTAATAACAATACAGCCCTGTCTTTGCTGATTCTACATATTTTTTTTTTCTGAGACAGAGTCTCACTCTGTTGTCAGGCTAGAGTGCCGTGGCATCAGCCTAGCTCACAGCAACCTCAAACTCCTGGGCTCAAGCCATCCTCCTGCCTCAGCCTCCCGAGTAGCTGGGACTACAGGCATGCGCCACCATGCCCGGCTAATTTTTTCTATATGTTTTTAGTTGTCCTGCTAATTTCTTTCTATTTTTTGAGTAGAGACGGGGTCTCACACTTGCTCAGGCTGGTTTCAAACTTCTGAGCTCAAATGATCTGCCCATCTCAGCCTCCCAGAGTGCTAGGATTACAGGCCGGATTCTACATAATTTTTAAGTGGGATAAGTTGATTCCTCGTAAGTGATGTAGTGGACCAGGAGTCAGTAGCACCAAGTTCTTGCTGTGGTCACTTAAACTGTTTACAACATGATGTGAGCCAGTCTGGGCTGCAGTTTCCATAGCAACAATGCAAGGCAGCTGGAGCTGCAGAATGAGCCTGCTGAATCCCACCAGGTCTCCGGAAGTGCCCGGGGGTAGGGTAGGGGTGTTTAAAAAGGTTCAGCCCTCAGTCCATTCTCCTTTGTGTGTTTGGGTTTCTGCATAAACTTTCACTGGAAGAAAATGTTCTAAGCTTAAAAAACCATTTGAAAAACACCTTACTACATCATCTCTAATATTGCTTTAGTTTTTACATGTTATTCATCCTTGCTGTCTCTTGTGTCCATGTAATTTAAAGGTGCATTTCTCGTTAACATCCAAACATGCACCATATATATTAATACATGTTCATGTGCTTTTGCAAATGTATTTGATAAGTCCTGACATGCGTTCCAGTTTTGTTTCTTTGTCTAACGGGCTATGGGATATATTTTCTTATACTTTCTAATGAACATATAGGTAAACAAATGAACACTCTATAAATGCAGAGTATGATTACTGGTGTAAAATTACAGAAACCAAGTAGAACTTCCTAAGAAAAATGAATTTCTCGACCTCATCATTGTCTTAGCAGTTCTCAATATCCTGCAAAATGTAGTAGAACATCCCGGCTGCTGGTGCCAAGTTGGCCAAGTCCTCCGTCCCATTAGTCCTGGATGTCTCAGGGGGCATGGCTCACAGCAAGTTGCCTGGTTGGTACAACGGCCAGAGAGCAATGAGACACAAACATTAGCTGACAAGGATGAGTAACTCTTCTTGACGTTCTGAGCATGTTAGTGACCTGGGCAAGGTCTAAGGGAGGGTTAACACTCAGGCCAGCATTAGGCCTTAAATGCATGGTTGAGTTCCCAAACTCCAGGGGACAGATTGGTTCCGGTTCAGTGAGAGAGGCAGAAGTCTGTTCTCGTGCAGGGGTGAGCCATATGCAAAATTGGGAATCTACATTTTGGATTTTCCCTCCCACATTACCTTTAACTTGCCAGGAACCTGCTTCCTAGCACCCAGGGCCTTTGTGTCTCTGGCTGGCTCTCAGGTCCAGCAGCGGGCACAGCTTGCCCAGGCCTGTTTCTCCTGAGAAGTGCTAATGCACATCTCCTTTTCCTACAGAAAGTCCACCTGGGCTGCACCCCCTCGATTAGGACTGCCCCGTGCTAGCTTTCAGACAGGACTTGTGGCCGGCTCATCTGTGCTCATGTGTCAAGGTGTTAGTGACACTTACAGCACCTCCAGGAAGGGACTAACCTGACATCATGTGAGAGGGGCTGCCAACTGGGTCCGCCCATCCTGGAGACCCAAATCTTAACTGCAATAGTTGCCAGGAAGGCTCTCATAAAGTCTGGAGGTTCTCTTTATCTTGCTCTTAGTAAGTAAGAAAAGCAAAATGAAATAGTCTTAAAAGATTGAACCTAAACTAGAATTTAGATACCTTTTCACTTTACTATACAGCTGATTTAAATACAAATCCATTCAGCAGATTATAAAGGATGCACGGTGCGGGTTCTGATGTATATTTCCTGTTCCTCATCACCAAGGGGCAGTAAAAACCGTTTGTCGGAGGATATGGCCGAGAGAACGGTCTCTGTTCTAATTTGGTCTGGATTCACTTTTGCCGTGTTGTCACTCCCGCTGACCTCCCACACCCCACCTCTTCCTGCTCTGTGCCGTGCTGCCCCAGGACACGGTGCATCTTATGGCCACATCCCTAGACATAGTCTTGGTATTGGCTCAAGTTCAGATTGTAATAGCAACATTTTAAGCAAGCTTTCTCTAAGAGGCTTGGCTTCATTTACCACCAATACACAATCCTGTTGTCACCTATTTTCCCTGGGCGTGGCCTGTGAGTTTGCGGGTCACCCACATCTGCGCTCTCCAGCTCACATCACTTGCTTCCTCTTGAGCTTTCTGATGAACATTACGGCAGTCCTGACGTCGTGGTGGGAATCCTAGTCCATTTGTTTTGATAAGAATAGAAACTTTCAGAGTTAAGGCATTAAAAAAAAAGTGAATTTTCCTCTGGAGCAGAAATGTTGAAACCATAAAAATTCCATTGTGATGTCACCAAATCTCCTTAAGCTTCTGTGTCACAAGGATGACTCCTCAGCTCCTGACCCCATACACAATTGACTCCTTGACATGCCACTTGGATGTTTTAAACGCATTCGAAATAACATTTCACTCACACCTCCTTGAATTCCATCTCACCCCTCAAGATTGGTTCCTTCTGCCTTTTTTTCCCGCCTCAGCAAAAGGCAAAAACGTTCAACAGCGACCGAAGTCAAAAATGTAGGAGGAACCCTAGTTTTCTTCCTTTTCCATTTCCCATCAGTGAAAGTTGTAGGCTCGTCCTTCAAAATATAGTTCCCACCCTACTCCCTTCTCCTGGCACCCGCAGCCACACCCTGTTCCGGCCCCCTCCCCGCTGGCCAGGACTGTGCGTGGCCTCCTCGCTGCTCTGCCACCCCCATCCACACCCGCTACAGATCGCTCGGACCCACAGAGAGGGGTATTTACAAAACACGAATCAGGCCGCTTGACCGCCTCAGTGAAACCCTTCCCGCTGCACTTGGAATACATCCAGCTCTTGTCGTTATCCAAACCCCTCCTCGGTCTTGCTCCTCTCTCCCCTGCTCAAGGCTTTCCCAAGCTCCAGGGACAAGCAGCAGGCTGTTCCCACCCCTCCCCGAAGCACGTCGAGTCCCCTCCTTCCCGCCGTGTTGTATGGAGCAGCCACACTGCCCTCTGGACTGGGTCACACTGGGTTACATTCCCCTGCTGTCCCCTCCCCTGCGTTGCCACGCTCTGATTTGCAGTCGCTGTTTTTTGGTGTCCGGACCACCCTCCGTGTCTAGAACAGAAAAGCTCAGTGGAGACAGACCTCGTGTCTCCGTGCCTCCCTCACTTCCCGGCCGTGGCAGCGCCAGGCACAGAGCAGACCCTCGTGAAGGTCTGATGGCATCGAGTGACGCTGGACCTGCCGCTCACTAACCGTGTCTCCTTTGTAAAGTTTCTTAACTTCCCTCCGTCCCAGTTTCCTCATCTATAAAACGAGGCAGGTGGTTGTGAAAGCCGATTAAAATAATCTAGGGAAGGCCCTTTCTTTTCTGAAAGCACTAAGTGTTTACCATTGTGTTGACTCCGTGATCAAGTAAGTCATCGCCATCAGGAAACAAATGAAATTCCAAAGGGGCCTTCTGAAGGTGGTGCTTCACCCAGCAAATGCTAGAGAAATGCCCCCTCCGAATCCACGGCAGATAGGGGTGAGTGTGGTGGGTCCCGTCTCGCGCTCCCCAGGACCTGCTCCTCTTCCTGAGCACGGGGCTGAACCTGACTCGACAAGGCAGAGCAGAGCAGAGCATAGTATTTGCTTGCAACTGTGGTCATTTAATCACTCAGCTCCCATTCTTTCATCTGTACAACAGTAATATCATATCACATTATAATTATTACATAGTCAAACAGAGATATAAGACTATTCCAGTCATAGAGTTAGATGAGATTTCTACAACTATATAAAAATGCATTGGCCAGACAAGGTGGCTCACGCCTGTAATCCTCTGGGAGGATTACACTCTGGGAGGCCAAGGCGGGAGGATTGCTTGAGGTCAGGAGTTCAAGACCAGCCTGAGCAAGAGCAAGACCGTGTCTCTACTAAAAATAGAAAGAAATTAGTGAAACAACTAAAAATATATAGAAAAAATTAGCCGGGCATGGTGGCGCATGCCTGTAGTCCCAGCTACTCGGGAGGCTGAGGCAGGAGGATCGCTTGAGCCCAGGACCAGGAGTTGGACATTGCTGTGAGCGAGGCTGACCCCATAGCACTCTAGCCCGAGCAACAGAGTGAGACTTTGTCTCAAAAAAAAAAAAAAAATACATTGCCTACTGAAGACTACCAAGGAGTTGGGGTTGGCAGCGGTGTGCTTTATTTCCATGCAATTCATTGAGTCTCTCTCAGGCTACCGTGTTTCCCCAAAAATAAGACCCACCCATAAAATAAGCCCTAGGAGGATTTCTAAGCATGTGGGCAATAGAAGCCCTACCCCGAAAATCAGCCCTAGTGACAGGCATGGCTAGGCAGCGCATCTGCACAACCCATGCATTTCATGGCAGAGCGGGAAAGAACACGAGCAGCCCTTCTCATCCGCCCCGTCGTGACAGCTGCTATCCCAGAGGTGACCGGAAAGGTGCGGGCAGCCCCACCAACAAGGTTCGGCTCCCCCGTCAGGTCCCGGCCATCCTGTGCGTGCTGCAAGCTGAGGCTTTGCGGGGAAAACAACACATCCCCTGAAAATAAGTTCCAGGGTGTCTTCTTGAGGAAAAATAAATATAAGACCCTGTCTTATTTTTGGGGAAACACAGTAGGTGCTAGGAAAGCGTTAGATGCTGGGGACACCTGGACAGATGGAGAAGGAAGCAGGGCCCTGCCCTCAGCCCTCAGGGAGCGAAGACAGCCCTGCGGACGGTGGGGGGGGGGGTTGCAGGGGCTTGGGGCCTAGGGCAGTTATCAATTCCCTCTGGCGGGTGGGAGGTTCCTCGGTCAGCGCTTCCTGATCTAATCTGCTCTGACCCAGAGGCGGCCCTGTGGTCAGGAATGCTTCCAGGAGAGCGGGAGAGAAACCGATCTAGGGTTCTGGCTCTGTTCGAGGAACACCTAAACTGGCCCCGAGACACTCAAACCTCAACAAACTCAAAGCAAATGTGCTATATTCCGACTTGGAAGCTGAGCTAGGGCAGCCTGTGCTTCTCGGGAGTTCTCTAAACTGGAGATCTAGGGCCAGGATAAACCACTAGGTTTTCTCGGAGTGCTCATTACCCTTGTAATCACCTCTTATCTGCCTGCCTGCTTCAACGGACAGGAAATTTTATACTTTGTTCAAGGCCCAGTCCAATTCTTCTCTCTCGAATTGCTTTCCAATTCCCTGTCTGCTTAATCTCCCCAGCCAGCCACACCCTGCCCCTGAGGCATTCCTCTAAAGTCACAAAACCCACCGTATTTTTCTTGCACTAATTGCTGCACTTGCCATATGTTTCTTGCATTTGACAATACGAGGCCCTAGAGCAGGAATAACAGGAATGGGTGTCCTTTGGGCAGGGGTGGGGCGATCTTCTACCTTGCTTTTGGTACTTTATGTGGAGTGGATGCTCCAGCCCCAGACTCACACTCATGATCTGAAACCAATGCCCTAAAATCCGAATGAATACCGTGTTGGAAACAGAACACGTCTGGTGTTTAGGAGAAAGGAAGAAAGTGGGCAGAACACAGGTACGGTGTGGTTCCAGCAGCCTCGGGAAGGATTTCCAACCAACTCCGGCACCATGATCTGCCCAGAGTTCTTTCCACAGGGCGCTAACTGGACTGGCGACTCACTTGGTTTAATCACCAATCTTTTTGAAAAAGTAAATATCACTTAGTGAGGCAGCAGCCATTCGTAGGGTTCAAGGTTATTTTCAAAGACAAGCAGATGCTAGGAAAACACGTTAAGTAGGGAATCAAAGAAACACTTGCCCTTTATTAACTGAATAACCTTAGAAACTATCCCCCGCAACCCTCAGAATCTTTACTACAAAGCGGAGGACGAGGAAGCTTGCTTTCAGAGCGCCGAGGTGAGGATATAGATTAAGTCTATGTGGAAGAGCCTCGAACAGTTGGAACTCACATTTGGACCTCTGCTCCCTCCCCACGACATCCAGCTGGTTTATCTCTCATTAATTCATCAGCTAATAAACATTCCTCATACGCCTGCTCTATGCCAAGCGCGGTGGGCACGGCAGTGGGCGAGGAAGCACAGAGCTGAGACTCAGTTTACAAGGCAGAGCACAGTGCAGCTTTTGCTTGCAGCTGTGGCCATTAAATCGCTCACTCTCCATTCTTGCATCTGTAAAATCCCAATACAATATTACACTATATTACAGCCCTATCTTCACAGTGGGCAAGATGAATATTTAGCAAATAACAGCACAATTAAATACCTGCTGCTGTGACATGTGCTAGGACAGAACTATGGAGCACTGGAAGGGTGAATAGCAGGAGAGCCTTCTCTAGTCTCGGGGGGTTGGTTAGAAAGGACTTCAGGAATAGGAATGCACATGTATGGGAAGACAAATTTGGAATAAGATGCTTCCCAGGTAATGCTTGGCCAGCCAAAGAACTGCCGAAGATCAGTAGAGTCTAAGGGCTTAGCAGGTATGTTCAGAGACAGGGACCAGGATGGCCATGACAACAGGTAGGGAAAGTCTCTGAATTTCTGAATCTCTAAAGGAAAGTCTCTATAGTGAAAGATGAGATACAAGAGGGTTGCTGGGCTGGATGTTGTCCCTGAGATGACAACAGGAAGCTTTTTTTTTTTTTTTTTTTTTTTTTAC
>VSMD01019753.1:0-58395 GCA_008750895.1 Mirza zaza | reverse complement strand
AGAGAAATGTATTGTCTCACAGTTCTGGAGCCTGGACATTCAAAATCAAGGTGTCAGCAGGGTTGGTCCTTCTGAGGGCTGTGAGGGAAGAGTCTGTCCCAGGCTCTCTCCTTGGCTTGCACTTGGCCGTCTTCAGGTTCACGCAGCGTCCTCGCCGTATGTAGATAAGTCTGTGTCCAAATTTCCCCTTTTTATAAAGACATCAGTCATATTGGATTAGGGCCCACCTTAATAACCTCATCTTAATTTGATTGCCTCTCTAAAGACTCTCTCTCCAATAAGGTCACATTCTAGTTACTGGGGGTTAGGGCTGCAACACACAAGTTTTGGTAGGATACAATTTAGCCCACGCCAGTGAGTAAATTGAAATACTCACAAGGTTCCTGCTCAGGACACGTTCAGAACACTCCTCATGTTCTTAGAACCAGGGGCAGGGAGGCAAGAGGCAGTAAAGGCACCTACACCTGCCAGGCTCCACTACTGCTTCTGAGGACTGGCCCTGGAGCGGCAGGGACGCCCTTTGTCAGCAGCATGGAGTGCAGGAAGGCCGGCCTTGCCTCCCTCCACGAGGCCCTCCTGCCAGCCTATTTACCCAGCAACCTCTGCCCCTCCAGACTTTCCAGTCTCGCCACCAAGGCTGTTCCTCAGCCTTCGCAGAAGGGCCCGACAGGAGCCAATGTCTAGTCATTAGTTCAGCCTCCTGACACAGCCACAGAGGCTCCCTGTGCTTTATTGTGCCACAGGACAGGCAGGACCCTATTTATTTTTAACATGTATCACTTGCCCTGTTCAGCAGGATAAGCAGACTTAAGCATAGATTCAGGAGACAGCCGCGTACAAGGCATGAATGGAGGGCACAGTGGGGAGGCTGGAATAGATCAGTCCGGGCATCGTCCCCCTAATCCGGGGCACACAGCACAGGGAGCCCGAGGGGAGAACAGTCATTAACACTTGGCAGAGATTAGCTGGCGCTATAGTTTGAATATGTGTCCCCTCCAAAATTTGTGCTGAAACTTAATCCCCCATTGTGGTGGTATTAAGAGGTGAGGCCTTTGCGAAGTGATGAGAAGAGTGCTCGTGGATGAATCAATGCCCTTATAAAAGAGGTTTCAGAGAGAGTTTGGCTCTCATGCTCTTCCACTCCTCTGCCATGTGAGGACACATTTTATATATAAAATCTTAAGGGTGCACTGTAATTCCTGGCATAGCAGTGACCGGGAAAATAGTCTTGAGACAGCCACTGGGTCAGGGCAGCGTGGAAGAAGACAAGGACAAAAAGAGAAAATAAAACTGTTCTGCATAAAAAACAGCCATTTCGGGAGGAGGGGAGAGAGAAGAGAAGGTACAGCCAGACACTGTGAATGAGCAGATAAAGCTCCTTTCAAAATAGGAATCTCTTTTAAAATTAAAAATTTTAAAGATTTTTGCTTTTCTTTGATGTAAACCTCCTCCAATTTCCTAAACCTTTAGAAATGCGTGTTATGTACACAAAAATGCTTGTGATAGTGAGTTTCACCAGATATCTAAGTAAAGGGGCTAAAGCGCCACTTCAGGGTCTGCATGGCACTCCTGGGTGGAGAGCAAGGTGACCCAGACACTGAATAATCCAGTAGACGCGGGAGCTCAGGCCGGAGGTACAAGGAAAACAAACGCCCCCGGCTGCCCAGAGCAGTGGCTGGTTCAGGGGTGGCTCCTGCCATGGGATAGCATTCAAGCCAATTTCACTCGAACTTCAGGGGACAGAGAATGTCCTCTGATATCTGAATTACAAAGTAATTTTGGTGCTTTGAAGAAAGACAAGGTATAAATTACCTTTTCGATTGTTACTGGAGAGAGGTTTTCAGTCTGGAGTTTTATTGGCCAGAGATGGGAATAAGCAGAGGTCATTTGAACAGAATAACTTCCGACAACACTTCCGAAGAACCTTCAAAGCCCTCGAATTTCTTTGCAAACAAAAGATTTGGCAGATGGCTCTCGTGACCGAGATGATTCTGGCCAGTACTAAGTGGACAACTGCCCAGGGAACTGCTAAGTGGCCAAATATGCTTCCAAACACAAACAAACTTGGAGCTGAAAGGACTAGAGCATTAATTTTCAAACTGATGCTAGCAATAGATCGATCCCTTTGCTCAAACAAGATATCACTCACACCACACAGAGAACTGCTCTGTTGAGGAGCTGAGGCTGGAAATATGGAGTCCCCCTAACCCAAGCCTGGGTGGCACTTGAAAAACACACGACACTGGGGGGGGGGGGGCGGAGTGCAAATCAAAAAGAGTTTATCTTGTGTATACTGTTTTGATGATTAGTTACAACAGACAAGATAAATCCTGAAAAGTACAGCTTTGACAGATCTATAGTGTAAGATCAGAATTTGGGGGAGGTGGTTGGTGAATTGACTAAGAAGGAGCATGAGGGAACTTTCTGGGGTGGTGGTAATATTCTCTATCTTGATAGGAGTTTGGACTACCTTTGTCGAAATGCTGCAAATGTGTGCTTCAGATTTGTGTATTTCATTGATAATAAATATATCTAATGGGGGGAAAGCTATAAACAAATATTGAACTCTAGCTGATGATGTACATGTCGATGATGTACATGATGTAAGGGGGAAGGTACATATGTCCACAAGTTACTCTGAAATCAAGACAAGATGGCTCGATGGATGAAGGGACAGGTAGATGGGGAGCTATAGGACAAAGCAAGTATAGTGACAGTGGCATCTAGGTGGTTGGACATACAGCTTTCATCTGTGCTGTATGTTTCAAATTGTTCTTAATAAAATGTTGGGGGGAAAGAATCCTTATCTTCTGACAATACATGTTGAAATGCTTATGGATAAAATGACACAATATCTGGGATTTGCTTCAAAATAATATGGGAGGAACAAGTGTGAGGGAAAACAGAAAAAATAAGCTTGGCCAAGAGTTTATAATTGTTGAAACTGGTAATGGAAACATGGGGATTCATTTTAGTGTTCTCTCTACTTTGGTGTATATGTTTGAAATTTCTGTTACAAAAGGTTTTTAAAAATGAGAAAATAATACTGTATTAGATATGCTTTTTAAAGAGCTTCCTCCTAATTTCTGTTTTGCAAATATGATTAAATATTGTGTCAAAAAGTTTTACGCAAAGAAGTAAACAATACATTTTTCTCCTTATGTTCTCTGTAGTAATGGGCTTTTATTTAAAAGAGCAAAGTACCAGTTGTGCTCTTATCAAATTGGTTTGACCAAAATTATGTCTAAAATGGAGAAGGCCCAGTTCCCATTCTAAAAGCGTTTCTCACTGGGAAGCATCAGTGAGGAATTCCAGGTTACTACATTGTATCTGACTCTGTTTCCTGATGCAGTTTGGTGCTCCATAACAAGAAGGCTACCACTTTAGGTGTGGCTGCTGTGCCCAGTTTATGGAGCCAATCCCTTCCCCCCACCCTCAGACAGCCATGCACCTTCATTAAAAGAAACCAAGGCTCAAGGAGTTCAGGGACTTTACCTGTGCAAGAGCCCAGGTTTTCTGTCTCTAGAGTCACTGGTCCTATTTGTTTCCATACTGTCTTTCTAGCAAAATGCTAGAACTCTCAAGTCAAAAAGAAAGAAAGGAAAAAAGAAAGATCACACTTTTGAAATTCATAAAAATGGAATTTCTCGTATATAGTCCCTATGCAATAAAGTTTAATTCAGAGAAACACCCCCACATTCTGATATTTAGCCAAACCACCTCGGGCTTTACAATGGGGCCAGAAGTATGACAGGACCCGGCTCCGTTCCAAGACCTTCAGTCCTTCCTGCTTGCCATCAAAAAGCAAAGCTCCCTCTCCCCGAATCCTTCCTCTCGGCACTGTCTCCCCACCACCCAGACTTTGTTGTGGGGTTTCAAAGCGTGTCCTGTGAACCTGGATAAAACCCGAACAATCAAGGCTATGGAAAGTGGGAACAGTTTCCTGAACAATTTACAACCTAAAAATAAATTAGTGCCTGCGCGTTTGGTATGAGTTTTGGATGAAAGCCCAAAACAACTTTCCTTTGCACCTGAACTGGTTTGTCCATACCTGTGCAAGGGAACCTCCCTTCCCTCAGTGGAAATATTATTGGTTATTGTTCTGTGAGTTTTACACTTTTTTATTGAAGAGCTCTCCCCCAGGGATACGAGATGTGCCTGAGTGGTGGATCACTGAGAACAAAGGAAGTGTGTGGAGGGAGGGACCGGCCAGAAGGACTTGACAGCTCAGTGGGCACTGAGTGGCCTCATGGTGAGCTGGTCTCGTCTCCCCAAAGCCTGCTCAGCACCCTAGTAGGAGAGCCAGAGGGAATGCAATACAGCCAGAAGGCGGTGAGAGCCATCAGCGTGGAAACGGAATCACTAACGTCCAACTCTAACGAAATGGAACTGGGAGCCCCTACACACACATGTCTATGACAAGAACTTCATCTTTCAAGATAAGCCACCTATACAAGGACACTTGCCTAACATGGCTGTCCTCACCAATGAATGAATGTCAACTCCTGCAACAAGTCCCTGTAACCAGTAATCTTTGTTTTAAAACAGCTTACATGGACTTCTTTTTTTCTTTTTTTTTTTTTTTTTGAGACAGAGTTTCACTTTATTGCCCAGGCTAGAGTGAGTGCCGTGGCCTCAGCCTAGCTCACAGCAACCTCAAACTCCCGGGCTCAAGCAATCCTTCTGCCTCAGCCTCCCGAGTAGCTGGGACTACAGGCATGTGCCACCATGCCCGGCTAATTTTTATATATATATATATATATATACACACACACACACACATATATATATGTTGGCCAATTAATTTCTTTCTATTTATAGTAGAGACGGGGTCTCGCTCTTGCACAGGCTGGTTTCAAACTCCTGACCCTGAACAATCCACCTGCCTCGGCCTCCCAGAGTGCTAGGATTACAGGTGTGAGCCATCTCGCCCGGCCTGAAACAGCTTACATTGACTTCTCTCCGTCTTTAAAAGTTTCTTCTTGCCCCAATCTCTTTGGATATGCCATTGCACAAACCCTGCGTTGCAATGCCCCGCTCTTCCCCATAAACTCTTTGCTCTGTCACTCATTTTAGGTTGACAGGCCATGTGGGAGCTGTCAGCAGGGGCTCACGTAGGGCCGACCAGTGACAGATGGCGGAGCTTGCATCAACTGGCACTGCCCGGCAGCTAAGGGGAAGGGTCCGGAGCCAGGCTGCCTTGGGCTTGGATTTCAGCTCCTCCGCTTTGCAGCTGGATGGTCTTAAGTAAGTAACCTGACTTCTCCAGGCCTCAGTTTCTCTGCCTCTAAAGTGGGAATAATCACAGCTCACATGGATCAAGCACCTTCCCCAAGCCAGGCCCTGTTCCGAGAGCTCTATATTTAATCTTTATCACAACTGTATATGTAGATATATTACCATCCCATTTAAAGTTAGGTGAGTTTCATCAAAGTCACACAGCTACTATTAATAAGTGGTAAAGCCCAGCCACAAGCCGAGGGAGCAGACTTCAGAGCCTGCTCATTTAGCCGTAGGCTCTCTTGCCTGCCTTTCCAGATTGTTGTGCACCAGTGATTACTCATAGACCCTCTGGGCCAAAACCTGACATAAAGCAACAGCTGAAGGAGAGTGGCATGTTCACCTGAGATTGGAACAGGGTTGAGCAGCTTGCCCCTGAGCTGGACACAAACCAAGCTAAGAAGCGAAAAGAGGGCCTGGGTACCAGGGGGTTTGTCTAGAGGCTGGAACCACAGGAGGAGACGTGAATCGGGACTGCCACATACAGGTGAGAGGGCCTGAAGGGAGACCACGGGAAGTGCTTCCACAGGGAGCCCAGTGATTGTCGGGAAAGTGACTGGCAATCCTGGAAGACACTAACCTTAAAGTAGGTAGGAGCTAGGAAGCCAAGTTCGGCACTGTGATACTGTGAAATATATATCCGGTCCTCATCTCCAGAGTGATAAGAATGTCTTTCCTTGCTAATGAGATGGCTGGTGTCAGGAGCCCCAGGATAGCCTCAGGATGGAGGGCTTTTTGCGGTGGGCAGGAAGGAGCAACTGTGTTTAGAGAGTTGAAACTTTCCATCCAACCCCCCATCCCATAGGGGAGTGGGCTGAAGGTTGAGTTGATCACATATGGCTAATGATGTCATCAATCATGCCTGGGCAATGAAGCCTCCCTAAAATCCCAAAAAGGACTGGGTTCAGGGAGCTTCCGGATTGCTGAGCAAATGGAGGTTCCCAGAGGGTGGTGCACCTGGGGGAAGGATGGAAGCTCCTTACCACTTCTCCCAAACCTCAGCTATGCATCTCTTCCATCTGGCTGGTCACCTGTACCTCTGTAAGATCCTTTATAACAAATGGGTAAATGCAGGCCAAGTGTTTCCTTGGGTTCCATGAGTCACTCTAGTAAATCCATTGAGCCCAAGGAGGGAGTAGTTGGTGCCCAGCTTTGTATAGGTGGCTACCTGGGGCTTGCGGTGGGTGCATCTGCAGGGAGGGCAGCGTTGTGGGACTGAGCCCTTAACCTGTGCGGCCAATGCTCTCTACAGGCGGTTGGTGTCAGAGCTGAGTTGAATCAGAGGCCGTCCAGCCGGGGTCTGCTCCAGAATTGCTTGGTGAATGTAGGAAACTCCACATAGCTAATGTCAGAACCATTGTATCAAGTGACTATGTAAAATAGAATAGAAAAAAACACTCTATTTTCAAATTCTTTTAAAAAACTATAGATCCTTTAAAATATACTATTTTATTATTATAAGGCTTTTCATTAAAAATTCATAACTTTGCAAAAAAAAAAAGGAAAAGAAAAAACACTCTATTTTCTTTTCCTATATCCCTTAGAAGCTCTCAGCCCAAAGAATCCTGGACAGAACAAACAACACAGGCAAAGCCCAGAGGACAGCCACAGTGCCACCCAGAAAAAGGTTTTCGAGAAAGGAGGATTAAAAACCCAGGGTAGAGTTTGGGGCAAAATTCAACCACTATTTCTGAGTCCATGTTCCTGTCCGAATATCTATTACTTGCACCTTCTCCCTAGAGAGACTGACAGTAAAATGCCCTTGCAAAGAGAAGCTATCGTGCACTTACTGTAGTGAGAGCAAGGAGCTAGGGCCAGTGTGAAAGATGCAGCTCCGGGAGAAGAGGGACTGCTTGGGAATGACGGATTCCCAGAGCTTACTCGGGACGAAAGGCAGAAATAGATGGGAAGCCTGTGGCGGCTGCAGGGAGGGACCCAGGGTGTCTGGAAGGAGAGCCGTGCTGCTTTACATAGTCCCCAGGGACACCCACGGCCCCGGAAATGTCGGCAGAAGCTCGGCCTCAGAGAGCACCATCGGCTGACCACGTGCACACCGAGCTCTAAACAGAGCCTTCCCTTTTCCCACCAAGTCACCTTTGCATCCACACTGAGCCAGCCTCTGCTGAGTCTCTGCCCTTTCTCTGTCACTTCCTCTGAGGGACACAGGAAGGAAAAGGGAAGGACTCTGTATCTCTCCAAGACTGAGAGGAGGTGGAAACTGGGGCCTGGTAGAAAGTGAGGGGGATGGCCTGGGAAGGGCCAGGGTCTGACCCTGGCCAAGTTCCCATGAAGGGGGAGCTGGGGGTGCAGAGCCCGCCAGGGACCGGTCACCCCCGACCACCCTGCCAGGCGAGGCGAGCCCCTCCCCTCTGGTACCCAGAGCCTACTCCGGCTAATTCTCCCGTTGGCAACAGCGAGCTGGACTTGACCAGCACACACGCCACCCTCAGACGCTTCATCAGGAGACACTTCAGAGTCCCAGCTGTTGTTCAGGCCCACCTGCCTGCTCCGCATGGGTGGCCCCAGGTACCTGTAACTAAGGAAAAGATAAGGAGAGGAGACGTCCACAATGGGCGTAGATGGAACAAAACAGTTCAAGATTTTTGAGGTGATAGAGTCCCCCAAGCCACGCTTGGAGTGCTCAGTAGGAGCAGGCGTAGGGCTTCCATGGTTTCAGACCAGAGCAATGAGATAAACTTGCATAGCTGGACTACAGTACCAGTTTTTAAAAGATTCTGCCGCCACCTGATGAGGACGATTCCAAACAAAAGGGTGAAGAGAAATCAGAAAACGGTGTCCCGCTGCACTGAAACCATTGTTGGGGCTCAGAAAATGATACCCCAAAGCCTGGGGCTTTGACGTGCTGAGTGCTTTGAACTAAAGGGTAGCCTCAGAACCGAGCTCTCTCTGACCTCCCACCCCTGTGTCTCACCCCTCTGCCTCTCCCTAAGCACAGACGAAGGAGAGTTCCTCCAGAAGGAATGCCCCTGTCTCGAGTCCCCCCATCACCTCATCAAACAGGGAAGATTAACTGGCAGGAAGGAAGACTAGAGTTGACACCACACTCAGAGCCTTTGTCCCAGGCTATTGTCTGCTCTTTGGGCCCATTCATCTCCCTAAACACCATTCACTCTTCCTCTAAAACTGCCTACAGCCCCCTTTCTCCCCTATGAAGAAGCATATGCGTACACAAGCTTCTGAATCTCACTGGGCTATTGGGTACTCACTTTCCTGTGATGCCCCCAAGCACACAATGCATCTGTGTGCCTTTTCTCCTGTTGATCTATTGCCAGTTTATTTCAGCAGACTCAATTATCGAACCTCCAGAGGGGAGAGCAAAGGTTCTCTCACCCCTACACCATGCATTGAAGCCAGCCTTCTGCCTTCCCTTTATTTAGCAAAGATCAAAAACAACGCTTTACAAAGAATGGCAATTATATCAAAGGTATATTCCAATTTCTGGAATGAGGTATAAAGAAAAAGATCAAATGAGATAAAATAGAAAACGGCTATGCATCCAAAGTGCTTGTTTTTGTGTAACAAACATCAGTCATTTAAAACTGATTTGTAGACCATTATAAGTGACTTCACATTCCCAAAATACCAATAGTACAATAGAAACATTAAAAAAAAAATTCTCCATTTCTCTCTGTTAACAATGACTTGCTTTAGACCAATTTTCTTATAAAACATTGATAGATTCAGAAGCAGAGATCTCAATGAGAGCCAGATAAGCCTTCCCAGAGACCAAGAAAGCCAGATCTATAAAACCTAGTGTGTTGACACAGACCCATGGGCAGGCAAAGAAACCAACAGACACCAAGTGTGTACTTTGGGCAAAGCAAAGAGTATCACCTGGGCAGTGATGCCCTCTTGGGAGAAAGTTCTGTGTTGTTCTAGCCAGAAAATGTCCCTCCCCACCACCAGGCCCCAGCGGAGCCTCCCGCTGCCATCACTCCCCTCCCCTCACTCCGCTCCTCTTCTTCACGTCACTCTGTGAATCAGGGGATTTCTTGGTGGCCTTGTGTCTCCTGCAGCTCCAAGGGGAGCAGGCCCCAGCACTGGACACAATGGCTCCCACGTAATATGTTCTCCAAAAATATGTGTTGAACGGGGAGATAGATAAATCTTAATGATGTGAGGGGAAAAGTGATGACTATAAATATTTAACAGAGCATATAAACCATTCTTTTCTCTCCTCAAGAGGTTAAAATACCCAGAGACAGTGAGGTTTTAACTTAGATTGCTGCACAAAATATGAATTAGAGTTTGTCATTCCTTTAATCTTCTGAATTCTAGTGGAATAAAATACAAGCACCAGCATTATTTACCATTAAAATAACTGGAAATGCTGGGGGAAAATATATTTATAAAATATGAAAATTGTTTTCTAAATTTAAAAAAAGCCTGACTTTAGGACAGACACATATACTATACATGCAGGTTTTAACTGGGCAAGAACTCAGATTCAGACTCTCCCAGGTTTAGAGTTTCCAGAGGGATGGGCCATGTGGAAGGCCTTTATGCAGCAATCAGGGATAGTTTTTGTGATTTTTCATTTACACCAGCCACAGGCACAGGCAGTGGAGACTGGGAAGTAGGTATTCTGGAGGTGGAGCCCACAGGAATACCCAAAGGAGTAGATGTAGCATGGAAGAAAGAGAAGAACCAAAGCTAACCACTAGATTTGTAGATGGTGACGTCACTAACAAAGATGGGCGATTCTTGGAGAAGAGAACCAATAGATCTAACTACATGGGTTAAACGTGTTTATTAGCCATTGAGTTTATTTCCACATTCTCATCCTGTGCCACTCTCCTTCCCTCTGCCCTTCTTTCAGTTCCTTAAACATGCAAAGCTCATTCTTGCCTCCAAGCCCTCGCACATGCTGTTCCCTCTACAAGCACTCCACACCTTGCAGGACTTTTCTTTTGCATCCTTCAGGCCTCAACTGAAACGTCCCCTCTTCAGAAAGGCCTTTCCTAGCTGTTTCAGCATTACTATGTTAGCAGTAGGGCTCTAGTGAGGCACTTAGTAAGCGCTCGGTGAACATGCGCTCAAACGAAGGGAGGGAGAAACAATGAACAGGACTGGGGCTGGCAAAAATGCACAGGGCCTTCTGGGAAGGGGCGACGCAGGCGTCAAAATGGGGCCATGAGTGTGTGGGGGCGAAGGCCAGGAAACCCGCCTGACTCCTGCAACTGCTCCCGGCACCCCTCCCGGCCCAGACCTGGGCCAGCCCATGCCGCTCAGCTCACCGGGGACAGTCCCAGAGAGAAAGGCCCAGGGCTCGGTCTCCTGTGCACGCGGGCGCCCCAGGCACAGCCCTTCCCCCAGCCCTTCCCAAGGCCAATAGGGCAGCCCTGGCGGCCCTTGGTGTGACAGCGAGCTGGCCTGGAGGGGCAATACACAGCGTCACCGATGGCAACATGCCCCATCTACACTGGACACTTTGATTTCATGCTGAAACTATTCTGCTTATAGAGTTTAGCCTATTTTTTTCAATAGACTTTATTTTCTTTAGAACAGTGTTATATTTACAGAAAAAATTGAGAAGAGGGCAGAGTCCCCATATACCCCATACCTAGTTTTCCCTACTACAAACATCTTTGTTCAAATCAATAAACCAGTATTAACACATCATTGTTAACTAAAGTCCCTATTTTATTCATATTTCTTTGTTTTTTTACCTGAGGTCCTTTTTGTGTGCCAGGGTCCATGCAGGACACCACGGTACCGTTGGTCTACGTGTCTTCTTAGGTTTCTCTTGGCTCTGACCGGTTCTCAGATAGCTTCTGTTTTTCACAGTTTGGAGGAGGACTGGTGGGTTATTTTGTAGAACGTCCTTCTCGCAGGATGACAGGGGTTTGGAAATCACAGAGGTAAAGTGCCATTGTCATCGCATCACATCAACCTGACTCACCGCTGTGGATGTGGATTCGGTCCCTGGCTGAGGGAGGGTTCGTTGGGTTTCTTCCCTGTAAAGCTGCACATTTTTCCACCCTTCCACACTGCACTCCTTGAAAAGAAGTCACTGTCCACAACCCGGACTTGGGGGGTGAGGAGTTACGCTCCCCTCTTGAGGGCAAAGTATCTACAGAAATTATTTGGAATTATTATGCAGAGATTTTTCTCTCCTCCATTTATTTATTTTACTTGATCATTTGTTTATATTAGTACGGACTCTTGAATGTTTATTATATACCTTGGGTTCTAACCGAATACCCCTTTACAGTATTGTTCAAGTTGTTCTCGCTTTGGCCACTGGAAGCTCTTTCAGCTGGGCGCTGTCTGCCTTCAGCATAATCCCCCCTCCAATCCATGTGGGGTTTGGTTTTGTTGTAATCACCTTCTTACTTTCTGGCACTACAAGATGCCACTTGTTTCTCAAATCATTCCTTTAGCAGACGCTGATTTAAGGCAGCCGCAGAAGTAATTAAAGGGATGTCCTTGCTTTTTATCCATGGAAAGGGATATTTCTACACCGTTTGGCTCCCTGGTGCTTACTCTGTTGAGGCTTCTGCTTTGCTTCTTAAACGGAAGTCATTCGACAAGTGACAAAGGACACAGGGAGTGCTAGACTGTAGGAAGAGGAGCACTAATCACCGAGTCTCGAAGATTGGAATTAACTGCATCCTCCACATCTCCGAGCCCCCGTTTCCTTATCTATTCCTAGCAGGGCTTTGTGAAGATGAAAAACACATTGCTGGGCCCAGAGTTGTTGCTCTAAAAACGGTTAGCATCACAGGAGAAAGCAGGAGAGTGTGGGTCCATGGCACGGGGATCTTGGGGTTGTAAGGAAGCACAAGCAGCTTGCCCCAGCCCCTCCACACCACCAGGGCTCCATCAGTTCAAACCCGAACAAATGACTCATGAATCCTAATCCGTTCTTCCAGTCTCAGCTTCCCTCCTTCATGCTGGGAGGCCGGATTACAGTATTTTATTATTTTGCCTCTTTATTGTGTATTTTATTTATCTCTGTTGTGCTACCTGGTTTTGGGCACTTTTTCAAAAGCCTGCTTGTTCCTACCTGCTATTTGTATTCTTGGTAATACCACCAATCTCTATAATGTATCTCTCCCAAACCTCAAGAGGATCTCTACGTTGTATTCTTGCCGCACTGCTAGCTTCATTAAGCAGGAGCTGAACGCTGAAATTCCACTTCCTGCTCCAATTTCAGTGTTCCCCTAGCATCTCTGTCATTTTCCAGAATCAGAAATTCTGCTCCTGGACAAGCGGCTGCTCATGGCGGCACCCACCAGCCGAATGCCAGAGCAGGCCCTGACAGAATGCAGGCGGCTGTCAGACTTCTCACCCTGCTGAAAGAGCAGCACTGTCATCAGCCACCCTCTGCCAACAGAGCCCCTGGACACAGTGCAAACTGGTGCCTGGCTGTCCTTTGCCAAGTTCCAAGCGGCCAGGGCCACCTATGTCTTGCTCACGGCTGTATCCCGGCAGTGCAGCTCAGCGCCTGACACAGGAGGTACTCAGAAAACATCGGTGAAGAAATGAAGTGGTTTCTCCAAGGAGTAGTCACCCTAGCTCAGGGGTCACCAAACTTTTTAAACAGGGGGCCAGTTCACTGTCCCTCAGACCGTTGGAGGGCCGTTAGAGAGCGCAGGGCACATTCCACACATGCGCACTGTCGGCCCGGGACGAGTCGGCTGCTAAGCAGGACAGGCAGCGTCGGCAAAAACACCTGGCAGTCCGGATAAATGTCCTTGGCGGGCCGCATGTGGCCAGCGGGCCGTAGTTTGAGGACCCCTGCTAGCTTTTCTTTTCTGTCCTGGTGGATGCAAAAGAGATGCTCTTTTACCCTAGTCCAAAGATGGCCCCATCTTATCTGGCCCACCGTGTTGATTGTCTTCTACATGGTAGTCTGACTTAGAGTTTTGGAAGCAGAGCTTCCAGTAGGGGCCCTGGAAAGGAAGGGAGGAGAACCAAGATGAATTGAATAAGAACGTCCTCTCACCTCCTTCTCTCTTGAATGTTCCCAGACACTCGGATTCCCAGATCCTTCCAGGCCTGGCCCCTGCCCAACACCAAGATGCGTCTCTTCTCAACTTCCTTTAAACTTATAGCTTTAATGGCCTGTGCAGCTCGTCCACAGGACAGAACATCCTAAAGACACTTCTTGTACTGTAATCTTCTCTCTTGCAACCTAATCCTTTATGACGACTTCATTTTTCATATATTTATATCCTATCTTTCCGATCACACTATAAATGAGATGGTGTCACATAGTTTTTTTTTATTGGTCTCTCTGTCCTGGCGCCACGTCTGGCACATGGAAGGTTCTTTCTAAAGTTATTTAATATTTGCCTCCAAGCCACTAGACCCTAATCACTCCGTCACTTCATAAAAAAAAGTAAGATAAAGGAGGGTGAGAAGAGAAGGTCAGAGAAGGAAAGAGAGAAAATGGGACAAGGGAAAGCATATGAGGTCATCAAAATAGGAAGCATTGAGCCCAGACAAACCCCAGCAATATGTTAGGTTACATTTCATTGAAAGACTGAGTGGGTAGAAAACCCAGCGCTGCTAAAAGGGCAGGCCAGAGACTATGAGCCCGGTCCCCTGTCCCCTCACTGCCTCCTCATACCCGTGTCATTGCTACATTTGGAATCCCCTTGGCACGATCTCCACACACTCCAGCAGAGTCTCCCTGGACTGGAGTTTTGTTGCATTAAGTATTATTTGAAATAAGTAAACACGTAACCACCCGGAAATCGTTGAACGATAGGTTTTTCAAGCTGGAAAAGATACAAAAGACCAGTCAAGACTATAATTCTAAATCTAAGATCCAATGTCTCCTTTCAAAATATGTAAGAGGGTCTGGAAACAGTACAGAACATCACGTATAAGCCTGTCTAAACTTTTCTGGGGGAAAGATTTATGAACTTTGTCAGATTCTTAAAGGGGTCATGCCGCCAAAAAGTCACAGATCACTTCTCTGCGCTAAGCCCTGGGCGTTACAGACCAGAAAGCTCCAAGCAGAAGGGTTAGGTGGTGTGCGCAAGGCAACATAGCTGGGTGGTAAGAGGACCAGCATCACGACCTGTTTCTCCTGACTTCTAGCAGCCATTTTTTCTCCTGCACTTACACCTACACCCTTCTTCCTTTTCCTTTGTCATAAAGAGATTTTCTTTGACAGCATTCGCTCTAACAGGATCTGACCTGCGGTGGTTGTGGATGCTTTGCTCTGTTACATTTTAAGCATCTTCTATTTGCCTGCCTTCCTCCACCCTCATGGTGCCCACAGAGATGTAATTTTCTCACTTTTCTTTTTCTATTATCACCTTCTCTGGCCTTTGCCCACTCTCTTTTCTGCTACACGTGGCAGGTCCCTGTGCGCCCTTTTATCCTCCCATCCCGATTTTATGAGAAGTATTTGTTTCCGTGTTTCCTGTATTTGCCTGGATGTATTCTTACCCGGCTGATGGTAAAACTCTTCTGTCTCAGCGGGAGGCTGTTGCTCACAGCAATTACGCCTGCTGTCTTCCTTTTCATTTTCCTTCGGCTCTTGATGAAATTGTGTTTCCAGAAACCCTATGAATTCTTTCTCAGACTCTTACATAACTCAGTGTATTCGACCACTTCTTTTCCGTCCGTATTTTTTTGTTGTTGTTGGTCGGGCACTTGGCTCATTTTCTCTCCAGATAATTTGGTGGCTATTTGATCTTCAGTGTTGCTCACACTGTGGATGATCTCCCGCATCCCAATGGAGGGCTCAGGGGTCAGCCAGGTTGGGTTGGTGCTTGTGTCATTAGCTGCAAATAAGTCTGTGAACTCACCAGTCGTGTGGTTTGTCAGTCTGTTTTGTTGATTTTGTGCTTGGGGAGGATTTTTCGTTTTTTATTTACTCTTTTGGGGGAAAGGGATGTTCATTTGGGTCCAGTTGTAGGGCTAAAGTTTGAAATGGGTCCTTTTTTTTGAGACAGAGTCTCACTCTGTTGCCTGAGCTAGAGTGCCATGGCGTCTGCTTAGCTCACAACAACCTCAAACTTCTGGGGTCAAGCGATCCTCCTGCCTCAGTCTCCCAAGTAGCTGGGACTACAGGCATGCGCCACCATGACCAGCTAATTTTTGCTATATATTTTTAGTTGACCAATTAATTTCTTTCTATTTTTAGTAGAGACGGAGTCTTTCTCTTGCTCAGGCTGGTTTCGAACTCCTGTCCTTGAGTGATCCACCCGCCTCGGCCTCCCAGAGTGCTAGCCTTACAGGCGTTAACCACCATGCCCGGTTTGAAATGGATTCTTTTGCTCCAAGTTATATCTTTTCTACCATAAAAGAGCTTGTCCCTTAGGCAAATTCAGTGTGTGTGTGTGTGTGTGTGTGTGTGTGTGTGTTCTGGGAATGATTCTATAGAATATTTTATTGGGGCGGAAATACAGGTTTCAATATTTTCTCTGTAAATAAATCAAGACTTAAGGATAAGTACTCAGTTCTATTCCCTCCACCCAAAACCATCCCCTTGCCCTGTCCTACTCTTGGGGTTAAGATTCACTCCAGCCCAGAGGAGCACCAGCAAAGTTAAGGCAGAAATCAGGCCCTCAAATACCACACTAGCGTTCAGAAGAGGCCAATACAGTCATGGAAAGGGGTTAGGGATGGGGGGTTCTAGAGGAGATAGCAACTCGGACACATGGTGGTCCTTTCTTTGGGCTATGGGACTGACTGGGGGTGAATGTGCCTGAAGAACAAATGAGAGACTGATTGAATGCGACTGAGCCCCTGGAGCTGAAGGCAGGGAAGGAGCAGACTCATTCTAAGCCCCACTGAATAGGCCAGGGAATGAGGGAGGGCTAATACTGACCCTTTGCTATGTTTCCTGGTTGGCTCAGGAGATAGGGCAGGACAGATTCCAGAGGAGTTCATGATAAGCCCCCTCGGGGGCAATGGGGCAGGGCCTGACACTCTTGGTGCTGTCACTATGGCAACTACTACACCACATTCATTTTCCTCTATGTGCCACAGTACCCTGGTGAACTTTGAACTCTGCTGGGGATGCCATCAACATTTGATCAATGTGTAAACTATATTTTAGCTGTCATGGAGAATACATATTGGCAATGTCTTCCAGATAAAATCTTAAGCCAAGTAAGTTACGATAAAATCTTAAGCCAAGTAAGTCATCCTGGAAGACAGAACCAATGGTCAATACAACATGCTGGACTTTTGCCCTTAGAAAGTTATAAGACGGTGCAGCCTGAGCAGTTCACAACACTATGCAAACAGCACTTGTGCTGCAAGAGTATGTAAATAAACAATGTGATGATGGCTATCGAAAACCTTTCTCAATTTTCTATTTTTTTTCTGTAAATAGGTATTCACATTCGAGTGTGCTGCCAAAAAATTCAAGTATTCAAAAGGTTGCGTAGGGGCAGATAAGTGTGATTCTTAACCAGTGTAAGGGTCACTGCTGATCTCCTATAACAAAAGACAGGCTAACAATAGAAAAGCATAACTCATTTAATCAGTCTTACATGACACAGGAGCCTTCAGAAATGAAGACCCAAAGACCCAGGGAAAATTATTTTTAAGCTTAGGTTTCATGAAGAATGGACAGCCATATAGAAATGTAGCTGGACAAAAGGGTATGATCTAATGCTAATAGACTGAGGGGGAAACCCAGCAAGGACTGTTCAGGTCTTCTGGGCCTATGTGTGTAGCATCCCTTCCTCCTGGGCATGGGCAGGACCCCTCTGGAGTGAAGATCTTCAAGAGAAGAGGCAGAAAGTAACCTTTCTAGGTACTATGGTTTGCTTTGGGGGAGAAGGGTTCTAATTTCTACGACTTGCCTTGGGGAAGAGGAATTCTGGCTTCTGTGACTTACTTCGGGGGAGAAAAAGAGGCAGGAGACAGGAGGGCAGGAGCAGGTTAGAGAGACCTTGCTTCTCAAGCCTTTCCAGTCTTCAGTTCAAAGTACTCGGCCCTCCAAAGCACCAAACTTTGGGGTATCGTGTTCTGAGCCCCAAGAGTTACCTTGAGTTCAGAAAGCAGAGTTGGGGCTAGAATTAGTTCATTACATACAATGCATGGTACAGAAGTGATCTTTTGATATTGTATAGCTGAATCTATCAACCTTTAGAAGATCTGCAAAGCTCAGTGAACTAACATTTTCTAAAGGGCCAATGGAGGACATTACAAAATTATGGATGGGTAAGAGGCTCCTTCAAAATACAAGATAGATCAGTGGGCTTTAATGTAACAGAATATGAAAATGTCACTGATGTGGTTTCAGATTTCATATTATAGCCAGCGTTAAGGAACCACCTCTTACTGAGTGTTGGTGTAGTATCAAAGGTGAATATCCATGATTATCTAAAAAGGCTACTTCTCCCTTTTCCAACCACATATCTGTATGAAGCTGGATTTAACTTCATAAACTTCAACCAAAACAACATATCCCAACAGATTAGATGCAGAAGCAGATGCAAGAATCCAGCTATCTTCTAATACACCCGCCATTTAAGAGATTTAATGCGGTGGTTTACAAAAAATGTAAAACACCTGCACTCTTCTTACTAATTTTTTTTCAGAAAATACAATGTTTTTAATTTTTAAAATGTATTATTCATATCAACATGTAATGGGCTTATTACTGTTATTTTTAAATGAATTAATAAATATTTTAAACCTTTTCTCAGTTTTAATTTCTAATATGGTAAATTTGGATATACATAACCCATATAAACAAAATCTCTTTGGAGTTCTCAATAATTTTTAAGAATATAAAAAGGAGCTGCTATACAAACAGCTAGCTATATTAATATTAACACAATAGACTTAAAGACAAAAATCATTATGAGATACAGAGAAGGCTGTAATAAAAATAAAAATATAAAATATTTTATATTTTATAAAATATATAATATTTTTGTATATAAAAATAAAAGATTCATTCCGAAGGTATAATAGTTCAAAGCTTATATGCACATAAGAAAAATAGCCTTAGCTGGGGGTAGCAGTGCCTGCCTATAGTCTCAGCTACTCAGGAAGCTAGGCAGGAGGATCTCTTAAGGCCAGGAGTTCGAGACTAGCCAGGGCAACATAGCAAGACTCTATCTCAAAAAAAAAAAAAGAAAGCCTCAAAATATATTAAGCAAAAATACAGTTGTATTTTGTCCCTTAGTCCCTTAGTATCCATGGGAGATTGGTTCCAGGGCTCTCCCTTCCCATCAATACCAATATTCCCAGATACTCAAGTCCCCAGTATAAAATGGGGTAGCATTTTTATTTAACTTATGCATATCCTCCATATACTTTAAATAATCTCTAGATTATTTATAATACCTAATGCAGTGCAAATGTTATGTAAATAGCTGTTAGACTATATTGTTTGAGGACTAATGACATGAAAAGCAAGTCTGTATATGAACAGTACAGACCCAAATATTTTATTGAATATTTTTGATCTGTGATTGGTTGAGTCCAAGGATACGGAACTGAAGGATATGGAGGGCAGTCTTTATACATAAAGCATAGATCCACCATCACAAGGCAAAACTGCATTTTGTCTCTTTCAATTATTAATATTATTAAGTCAAGCAGGAAATAGTGAGTCCAGAGATTCTATCACTTAGATTCTAGCAGAAAAGAGATGCACCTTCAGATGAGGTGAGTGGAGAGAATTTAATGAAGAAATATTCACAGGGCGTGGGTGAGGTCAGAAACATCAGCTAAGGACCACGGAAGAAGCATCTCCTGAGCTGGCAGCAGGGGCAGTTACCTCCCCAAGGCCTTGAGGGCCCGCACAAGGGTGTGGTACCAACACCAGGGAGACCTGTAGCTGAAGGAGAGGGTGTGGACAAGCTCGGTGGCCTTGGACAGGGGATTGCAGTCTTTGCCAAAATAGCCTGGCAGTGGGGAGCTGAATGAATTAATACTCCAATCATTTTCTCTACAGCTCTTCAATCTCGTGCCCTATCTCCCATTGGCAGAACCCGCCGAGGAAGCCAGGTAACAAGGGAGTCCTTGCCGTAGTTGGTACAGGCCAGCCTCTGCCTGCACAAAGCAGGGCGAGGAAACTTGGGGGGAAGCTCTGGAGGAAACAGAGACGATCCAGCACAGACAGAGGGGATTTGAGCAACAACATTTAGAGGTTTAGTTTACTGGATGAGACAGAATGCCAGACCCAACAACTAAGGAATATACTTCTTCCCAAGCACACACACGGGGAACATTTACAAAAACTGATCACAATTCTAGGCCCACAAACAAGTCTCAGCAAATTTGTAAAAGTCCATATCAAACAGAACCTATCCTCTGATCACAAAATAGTTCAATGATATGGGATTAGAAGTCCACAGCAAAAAGACTGGGAGGAATCAGGAGGGAACTCTCATATTTGGAAACTTTAAAAACTTACTTCTAATTACTCAAAGAAAAAAAAAGTCATGCAAACCTAGAATGTTTAGAAATTAATGATAATGAAAATACTGCATATCAAAGCTTGTAGATGCAGCAAAAATAGTACCTAGAGGGAAATGTATATCTTTAAAAGCCTATATTAGGAAATTTAAAAACTAAGAGTGGATGTGCTAAGCACCCAATTTGTGACACTAGAAAAAACGATGAAAGTGGTAAAAATATAAATGCAGAAATGAATGAAATAGAAAACAAAGATGAAATCAAGACGATCAAGCCAAATGTTGGTTCTATAATAAGACAAATATACTAACTTTTTTTGAGGCTGATTTGGAAAAAGGGGGAGAAAGCAAGAAAGCATGAATGAAAGTATCATCTCTGCTTCCTCCTTCATGGCCTCTGCCCTGACATTTCCAGCCTCCAACCATCCTTTCTCTTGCTTGCGTGAGCTGCAGGGTCGTGTTTGAAATTAGAGGCTAAATGAGCAAAATACACAACTGAATCTGACACCTTTACAGGGTCTGTTGAAATGCCGCAGACTCGTCCACATCTCTGACCAGCAGTCACCCTCTGGGCTCTGTGCCGCCGGCTGTGCGTGAGGGTCCAGGCCGTCCGAGAGCCAGCGTGGCTACCTGAACAAGGATGGAAAGAGCAACAGGCATGCTGAGCACCTGAAGTGGAGGAAGAGTGGAAGCGAAGCTTCTAGAAAAAAAACCAGTGCCGACCTGGGAAGCTGAACAAGCAAAAGACAAGCGGGAGACGGCGCCACCGTTTTGTCCATAGCCGGCTCTGCGCCTGCTATTCATGAGGCCATTCAGGTGGGATTTGGGTGCTGAAGGCCTCTCCATGGCTACAGAAAATCTTTTTGTTGTGCTGTTTGGGGAATTTTCTTTTGGTTTTTGTGTTTTCCATTTTTCTTCTGCTGCTTTATAATACCTTTTCCACGGGGACCCCAGATTCCTTCCCAGTGCTCAGTCATCTTTGTGAGATGGAGGCTCGCTTACCGCCACGAGCTATCTCAGCATGTGTGGACCAGAAATAAAACACTCACCCAAATCGTCCAAACCCCAGGGTTTTGCATTTATGGAAGACTGTGAAAGGTAAAAAGAACCATGAACCAGGTGCAAAGAGTCATTTCCAGCTTCATAGTTACTGAGGGGAAACAGCATTTCAAAACCATAGGTGTGGAACCGAGGTTGGCCAGGACAGAGGTGCGATAACACAGGCTGAATCACTGCAAATGACACCATCTGTTATAAATTAGTAGTATCAACACTCTATAGATGAATAAACTTAAAACGGAAATACGGCAGTTCATTTTCTCCCATCAAAAGCTGGTTGAGCCCTTTTGACCCTTGAAATGACCAGTGATTAATCTGCTAAAATGTTCCATGTAGTTGGAGAAAAATCCCTGCATTCCAATTTATTGGAAATTCAATGCGGAATTTAATTTAAAACATCAATATTCTTCCTTCACAGAAATATCCCCCAAATAACTTTCATTTCCAATTTTAATTAAAAGAACAGTCTAAGAATTGTGTGTTGTGTTGCATTACACGCTCGCTGAAAAACAAAAATGTACTAAAATGGATTGATTTTATTCTTGTGTGGCTGACTTTAAAATTCTCACCCTGGCCATTTATACTCACCACAAATAAGTGAAATATGTGTCTCTACTTATTTAACTACTAAGGAAAGAGATCTCATTGTTTCCCAGTCATTTCTTCGACATATAAGAACTGTGACTTCAAAAATAATTTTCTTCTGTTTTAATATCTGAATATGATGAGATCTCCATGGATTGTGGTTAGTCTTTTCTATATTTTTTGTCTTAAATTTGGATTATTCCTGTATATGTATAAAGCCACCTGCTATGCTTTTTAATTCTATGACACAGAAATCAGAAACAGTATCTATAGATAATCAATCTCTGAAATTGCCCAATAAGCACAATGATTTGATTCACTGCTCCAAGGTGTATATCGTATTGGCATTTGTATTCCTACTACCAATCTAACCTAAGACGTAGATAAGGTAATAAACCTCTAGTCTAAAGCATATTACACAAGACTGTAACTCTTCCTAAAAATTACCATAAGCAAAATCCAAATGTTTTCTTGTTTCAAACTATTTTTCCTCCTTTGAAATCTGAGCATTATCTTCATTAAAAATTGTAATGCAATTCCATGATAAGTCATGCCAGAAATGGTTGATGAATATGTGTGCAGGCCTGCATTTAGGGTACAAGGGCTCATCTCATTTAAATAAGAGCATGGTTCCTGTGCAGGAACAATACTGAATTTTCACCCAAAATTGCATAAGTCTAGCATGTAAGTGATGTGCAAATGAAGTGCTCCCTGAGCAGGCATTAAATGGGCATTACAAGGGAAGCCCGTAACAGTCCATCATTTCAATGGTCCCAGCCCAAAGGTGCTTGAGTCACCCTGACACAACAGAGTGTGACAGCTTCATAGGCGTTGTTTCAGGCTGCTGGGTCCAGACCACGGAAAATCGGCCCCACGAGTCACTGATGGCCATAACCCAGGCCCTTCGCCCCACTTGGCACAGTCGGTTGCTTTTCCAGACTGGGCTTGCCAGCTTGATCCACGGGAGGGAGGATTTTATATGGGTTTGCTTTAAGTACATGACAAGTGACCGATGTGGAAATAGGCCAATCAGATAATTTTGTGTTTGACTCTAAACCCTGGGCAGTGTTTTCCAGGTGCTCACAGAACAGATAGGAGCTGCACAGACGGAACAGTCTCCTGGGAGTTGTTGCTCCAATCTTTGCCTCACACATTGAAGGCATGTAGGGTGTAAGCCTAATAATTCATCTTTCCCTATGGGGATTCGGAATAAAAGCATTCTGTCTTTGACCAGCCCAGGACTAATATTCCTATGATCTTTCCCTATAAAAGGAGCCCCCATACAACAGCCCAACTTCAGTAATAATGCATCCATTCATATAGGAAAATAGATCCAATGCTATGATGGCACAGATGGGATTGCCACACATCCAGTATCTACCACCAAGCCTGAACATGGCAGGTATCCAAAATTATGTTATACAAGCCAACTTCGAGTTATTTTTTAACCATCAAGGGTAGATTTGTACTAACCATTCACGCAATTTTATCCAGTCCCCTAGGCCTGCATCTGCACCATGTCTAGCTAGAAGTGGGAGTGAAATCTATACCAGATAGCGCAACATCATCACCAATTTGTGAGAAAATGACCCACGATTTGGCCTCATTAATACTATTCTCCAGATATCATCAACCCACTGAAAATTCCACTTCTAGATTATGTTGTTAAAGAAATAGGTCTTAAGAAAGTGAGTGAGTGAGAGAGGAAAAAAAGGAAAAAAATTAAATTAAAAAAATATGTCTTAGATCTAATAATGAAATTAAAAATCTAAGTGTTGGCATCAAAGAATATATTTCTAGGAAACAAATACAGTACAGTTCATCTGACCTCATATATTACTTTATTTTCCAAATAACCTTTTCTTTTCAAGAGCAAATCTTGACTTTCATTATTTCTGTAATATTTCTTTTTTAATATGTGAATACCAATAATGTAATTTAACCTTTTATTAATATTTAAGGTTGACCTTAGAAATGTAAGTTAACATTCTCTCCTATAACAGTGATGCTCTCGGGGCCTATTGATGTACATAAAACTCCCTTTTTCAGTTTCACTGAAAGGCCTCCATTGGGGGGGATGTCGGATTTTGGTTACTTCTTTGCTTGTCTGAGGATTTCTGTCCAAATGAGAGATGATCACGCCTCCCTACTCTCATGTGTCAGCCTGTAATGCCTTCCCATCCCCCTCACCCCAGTCCCCACCACTTCACTGGATTTTCTGTTTCTAAAATACCTGTTCATTCATTTCTTTATTCTACAAGTTTTTAATGAGCCTATACTATTAATATATGCCAGGCACTGTCCTAGGGATAGCATGGAACCCATTCTCATGAAACCCACAGCGAATGGGTAGATAGACATCAGTCAAAGAATCATACAAATAAACGTTGTATCACCAGGCCAGGTGCGGTGGTTCACACCTGTAATACTAGCACTCTGGGAGCCTGAAGAAGGAGGATCACTTGAGGTCAGGAGTTCAAGACCAGTCTGAGCAAGAGCAAGACCCCATCTCTACTAAAAATTGAAAAATTAGCCGGGCATGGTGGCACATGCCTGTAGTTCCAGCTACTCGAGAGGCTGAGGCAGGAGGATTGCTTGAGCCCAGGAGTTCGAGGTTGCTGTGAGCCAGGCTGCTACCATGGCACTCTAGCCCAGGCAACGGAGTGAGACTCTGTCTCAAAAAAAAACCCAAGAAACAAAACAGCAGTATCACCTCTAAGTGATGCCACGGACATCCAATAGGAGTCCGTGGCAGTAAATCCAGTGAGAAATGGTGGCCTGGCCAAAGGCAATAGCCCTCATTCTAGGCACCACAGAATTCTGTGAACTTATGTGAGAAAATGAGCACATCTTTATTTTCACACACCTCTAACTGAAATTTAGTATTTCCTTCCATTATGAACATAGACAGCAAAAGACAACAGTATTATCAACACCTGTGACCTTGCTACCAAGAGAAATCACAAGTGATTTCAGATCCCATTACAGTTGCTGCAAATATATCAAGATACCATTTATAATCATCACTACTTGAAAATTATCAATACTATAGTTGTTAGGCCTGCCACTATATCATATCACAGGATGCATTAATAAAGAAACATGATTATTATAACTCAAAATTATTTATATTTTCATAACTTTATTTTAACATAATTGGTTTCTTTTGTAATCCTATGTGTTTGATCTAATACATTTTAAAATCTTAAACTGGAAAGGGGTCCATAGGCTCCATCAGACTACAAAAGGGTTTCACTGCAAAAAATAACTTAAGAAAAGAACCCCTGCTGGTGGAATGGGGTGGATGGTTTGAGAGCTCTTTAGAAGGTCAAGGTGGCAGGACCTGGATATAGATGGGTGTGCCCGGAAGAGATGAGGAAGGTGCCTGGGAGACCTCCTAGGAGTCCGGTTCATGCAAATAGATGGGCAGTGGAGGCTTTACTCAAGAGAGAAAACACTAGAAGACCACAAGAACATCTACAGATAAAGTCCAAGGGATTTAGTTAATGGACTCAGGGGGCATCTTGTTTGGCCATGTTTTCCTCACTCTCTCATTGTCAGCCAAGTTGCAGATAGTTGAGAAAGATTGGTAAGTTGGGTATCACCATGAACAGATACATACACATACAAATAGAAATATTTATCAAGAAAATGACAGGCTTCTAGTCGCAACACAATTTCCAGCTACAAAGTGTGTTCAATATTCACCAATGCAACTGAGACCAGCACAGACCTCCGCACCAGCAGAGAGAGTTCCTGCCCTCCCTGTAGGTAGAAATTCAAGCACAGGGTCACAAGCGAGAGAGGAACTCAAAGTACAAGCAAAAGCAGATAGACTTATTGAAATTAGAGTACAATCTTTAAAAAAGGCAAAAGAATGGGCTGATCCAAGGAGGAACAGTGTCTCCGTAGGGTTAGGGTCTGTCCATTTATGCTAATCCCCAATAATGTGCTAAACTAGGGGCAGAATATTCATGGGTTTTCTGGGAAAAGCATGGAGAATTCCCAGAACCAGGAACCCTACCCTTTCCTGACCTTATCGAGTAACTTCTGGGAGTTGCCAGGGCATCTGTAAACCATCATGGCCCTGGTGGGCATGATTTTTACCATGTCAATGAGAGTAGTTCATTTAGGGACACTGTTGCCTCAATTGTGTGCATGCCACAATGAAGAAAATTCCCCCTTTTGCCTTAGATAAAGATGTTATGGCTAAAGTGAAATAACTAAGGGGTCCCTATTGGTAACATTTATCTTAGCTAAGCACGTTCACATTCTTGTGACTTTCTTATCCTGTTGGCCTTCTCCCTCTGACCCCTGCCCTAGCTGCCTGCTGCGTGTCTGAGTCCTGTCTCACAACCATTATCAAAAAGGCTACCATTTCCTCTGAATTATAAGACTGCTTCCCAAGGGGTTGAATTTCTTTTCCTGGAGGACTCTAGTTTTCATTAAAACCTTTCATTAAGCAATGGATGTCATCCTGCTTCCCAATCGCCATTCTATTTGTTTAAGGCCTAGCTCCTTCAAAAACTCAGAAACATCCAAATATCCTCGTTATTTCTGTCTCTACACAAGAACAACATGTTGACTTTGCCAAAACAATTAAAACAAACTTAAATCATGAGTCACGAGCCAAATGGTTCCCTTGACTGCATCCACACCTCCCGCCAGCTGTCCCGTCATGCACCTGCCAAGTTCCGGGAAGGGAAGGGGGGCAGACAAGGGAGTCTAAATCCAGAGGCAGGTCTCTATTCTGTTCACCTTCAAATTTGTGTAAACCTTGTAAACACCAATTGATTCAGAATAAAGTTTTGAATATCAGAGTTAGAGGATCTAACTGTTGGTTTGCTCTTGTCTCTGGCGAACTCAATATAAATTTTCTCATTTTCTGCTGTTTTTCCTTTTGTCTGTGAAAGGAACACTTCAGGCAAGAATAAATTTGACGACAGGTAGACAGTGTTTGAAAAACAGTGATTTTCCTTGTCCTGGTCATTCTCAGGTGTCCATGCACATGGTGGCGGCGTTATAACACTTCTTCCCTTTTCGTTTTCTTTTACCCGTGCGCCGGGCCTCGACCCTCTCCTGCAGAAAAATCCCAGAGAAACTAAAGCCATGGAGATTTTATTTTTAAGCCTCCCCCTTTTCCCTCACTATGCTGAGTGAAGCATTTAGTTGTTCTGCCTTCAAATTTCCAGAGTTTAACCCAAAATATATTTCATTTGATGAACGTATCCATTCAGTGTTCTGCTGTTGCTTTTATCATGTGCTCAAGACAAAAATACAATTTTTTTGGAAAGAATTACTGCTATACATAGGCTGCTTCTTCGGAGAGCCAGTTCTACTCTATACCAAAAACATTTCACCAAAAACTTTTGTATAAAACTGGTTAGTTTCTAAGAAATTTTCCAGATTAAGATCTACCTGGCAGACAGGACTGCCTGGCAGCTGGACAAGTTTAGCCAGGTTGCTAGACACATTTCCCAAACTTCATTTTTTCTAATTTGCTGTTACATAAATAATATGGAGTAAATGTCAAAGTAGGAGAGAAGTTAGGAAAAAAATAGTATAGTGTGCTTAGAAATATTTGCCTCACATAGACAATGAGATCCGCATTCTAGGAGAGAAAAGGCACATTTGCTTAACTTGTTTGTCTAACAAAGCAAAACAAAATCTGCATGTGTTAGAACTTTAGCAATGGTTAGCTGCAAAGCTTCAAAACCCAACAAATGAAAAAGAAAACTAAAGACCACCAGCTGATACCAGATTATAGGAAAAAAGGAGCCTCAGGAACAACTGGAACCAGGGCCTCTACCCCTGTCAGAGATCTCTTTTCCCTCCCTCTCCCATCCCTTCTCCTCCTTCTCTCTGTCGGCTGGCTTCACTCTCAGCATTAAAGAAAGAAAGTAAAGAAAGTTTTCTTCCCTCCTACCAGCTTCTATTTTTACAAAAATGCCAAGGCAAGACTCTGCTTGGTCTCGTTTTGGACACATGCCCTTTCTCAAACCACTCCACATTGCCAGGGAATATGGACCGGCTTCTGCCAACTTCCCACCCAGCGACAAACACAATACTAGAGAGACGAGGTCAAATTTTAAAAGTACAACTCCCTTTTGCATCATATATTAGCCCAGAGGTTTCCCCAAAATGCAGTCTCAAAAGGAAGAGAGTGCTTAGCAAACAAAACAATAAATGCCCACCCCCTTCATGTGACAACCATAACTCTGCTGTCTTGGCCAGGTGAGATTCTGCCCTGGTTTGACATTCAAGGTGCCAGAGAGCAACTTAAATTATTTCATAGCAAAGGTCTTGTTTCCTCAAAATAAAATTGTAATTGTGTGAATCATCAACAAGGATGCAACACAAAAAGAAATAATTTTATAGCGACATTAAAGTGACCATTTTTCCCATTTCTGGCATTCTCTGATAGTGAAGTACTAGGTCTTTTCTGGAAGTAAAATACAACATTGAGGGTTTTTTTTTCCTCATCATTTATAATAGGCTACACTAATAATTTTAGAGTGCCATTTATGATCTCCCCACATACAAATAAGTGCTCTAGAACTGCTCTAATTCAGCAATGTCGGCAGTGCCTGGGAAGATAAGTACCATGCTGTTTCCTTCACTACACGTACACAACTGTGCCACACTAAGAGCCACTACAAGGATGTCTTTTCCACCCAGTGTTGGGTTCCACGGCCACCTTGACCACAGGACTCTAGACCACAGGAGCTGGAGGCCGGAGTTACGTCACCACTCTAGACCATCGTTTCCCGGCCTATAAAAATGATAAGATTGGAGTAGACAATTTTAAGATTTAAAGTTCTAAAATATTATAATCCTCACAGAAAGTAAGTTAAGCATCATTGAGACACAAAAGAGTCATTTGTTTTATCACTTAGGGTAAGACAGTCTCTCCCCCATTAAATGTTTACCTGGCCACTTGCCACCTTCTGGGCTGGGTGTCAAGGACAGAGTATGGGCATATTGCAGGCCTTGCCTTCAAAGAACTCACTGACTGGGGTGGAGGGGAGACAGCTTGTAAACAGATCATCAAAATGCAATGTCGAAAGAGTCCTAAGCCGGGGAGGTGACTGAATCCTGGGAGGTGACCTAACAGAGGAGTTGGTGTTCAAGATGAGCCTGGAGAGGTGAGTCAGCGGATCATCTGGTGCCGACGGCCAAGTTTGAGGGAAGAAAATCTGGGCAGGGAAGAAAGCATGAGCCATAGGAGCCCAGCGTGTTGTGAGACAGGAGTCTGGGAAGCAGGGGCAGGTATGGGCAGTGAGGAGAAGCGAGGCTGAGGCCCCGTCTCTACTGAAGGGCTTCCCACAGGAGCTCGCAGGCACAGACCTGCCCCACAGAACACTCTCCCTGGCAGCCGGGCCGGGTAGATCAAGGGAAGAGTGCCTGAGGGCAGGGCACTTAGCCCCAGAAGTTTCTAGATTGGTTGAATGATCTGTTGAGGCTCTGAATTAAGGCAATGGAAGGGGAAAAGGAAGAGGTGACAGGTGCCACTGAAAGAGGAGAAAGTGTTCTGGGGCCGAGAACTGAATTACATTTACTATGTTGGGGAGGAAAACCTTTCCCTCTACCCTCTTAGGCTTGGTGCCTGGGGGCTTGTGAATTAAGATTAACAGGAAAAAGGGCATACAATTTTTGCATGCACGGAAAAGAAGTAGAACTCAAAGAACCAGTTAGACTCAGGGCTTGTACACCATCTTAACAAAGGAAAGGGGGTTTGGGCTTCAGGGGATGATAAATCATGGGAAAGTGACTAGGAAATATATGGGGAACTAATGGGAGATAAAGGTTATCTTAATAAGGTCTGTTTATGCAAATTTGTCTCAAGGTCGACTCCTCATCTCAGGTGATAAGAGTGGCTCTCCTCTTCCTATACAGAGGAGGTGGGGGGGGGCGCAAAGGGGGAATTCCTGCTTCTGGCAGGTAAGGGGAGGGCAGAGAGCTCTTCCTGCCTTGGTTGATGCTCAGTTGCCTTCAGTACAAAATAATCCTTATGCCAAATGGCATGTTTTGGGGGGCACATTCTGATCCCCTTCAACCACATGTGTGGTTTTGAGTTTAACCTTGCTGAGCCTTACTTTCCTTACCTCCAAAATGAAGGTACAACTTCACGGATTTCCAGTTAAAGTAACGTGCCACAATCTATTTGAACCATTCAAGACAACAGCAAGGGGGAACAAACATACATCAGCGTCATTCGTATTAGCGTGTGCCACTGTGCACTAGTCCCTGAGGGAACGGGGACAAGCTGAGCTGGCCAGTCACCCAACACTGGCAGGAGGTCCTGCAGGTAGCGGCTCAGTGGGCGAGGGCATCGGAGTATCCATGAATAGAAAGAGCCGGAAAATGAGGGAATAGATATTTTTTGGACGCCGACGGTCAAAGCTAGAAAAGCCAGAATTTGTCCTCAAAGGGACAAGCACAGAGGCAGAAAGAAGGAAACAAAGCAGGAAGACAAGGAAGATGCAAAACTGAGTCAGAAGCCAAGAGCAGGTTTTGAGGGAGGAGAAAAGGACCAGAATAATTTTTGCTGTGGGCAGGGCTGAAGCGTCCAGGTTGTGGGTGGCCCCAGTGGGTCCAGCTTAATTTAAAAGTCTGGAAGGACCTGAGCAGACACTGTTAACCATCGCCCACCAGTATCCTGGGGGCACCTCCCAACAAAAGACTGGAGAACGCATTGCAGAGACTCTGTTAGGTAGATAGTGGAGGATTACCGGGTCTCCTAGGGACGAAAGTGGGTGCTGTTGCCTCGGTCCAATTGCCCCACCTGGGAAGAAGGACAAGGGTGGGCCCCAGGCCCCCATCTAGGTCCTGCCCCACCCTAATCCTCTCCCGAGAGACTGCCATATTGCGGGAGGAGAGAATACCCTACAAAGCTGCCAATCATAACTTAGCATGCCAGCTGCAAAAGAATACAGAGGACTCCAGCCCATAGGCAAAGCATCATAGGTACCACAGAGTCCAGAAACGACCTAGAACAACCCGCATGCGTAGTAATGCAACTCCCAGCTGTCCAACCAGAGTGATTCTATGGTGACCTCTGAACCATGAGGGAGGTCCCAATCCGGGCACTATAAAACAAGATGCAGACCCTAACCAACCTCCTTTGCACCCTTCCTTTTGCTCTCCCTTTACTGCCACAGTGGGTCAGGTCGTCATCTGTGGCATGTAAACCTATATCTTGCTCTTGCCCTACAATCCTATCTTTCTCTCCTCAATAAAACTCATTTTCGTGCTTGCCTTACTATGGTGCATCTGGTGATTCTTCCGCCATGAGTCGTCAAGAACCAACATTTCAGACTGAAACCTGACAACTCCACTTTCGAGAAAAAGAGAACATTAAGCCCCCGCTCAAAGCCCCAAGGTAACAGGGGCAATATTCAGTACTTCTGATTCTTCTTCCCATCTGTAACTAAAGCCATGAGGGAAGAGATCATTGAACAAAATAAGAACCTTTCACTGACTGTGCCAAGCCTCATTCCAAACATTTGTCCTGCACTATTCCTTTAATCCCCACAACTCCACTCTCATCACCCCCATTTTACAGATGAGTAGGGTGAGGCTTACAGATGGTGGGTGGCCTGCCCTAAGTCGTCCCGCCAGTAAGGCTGTGACATCGGAGCACCTCCCCAACAGCCCCGCTGCATTGCCTCGCACTGAGGCAAGACCCGGGAGCAGGAGGGAGAGGATATAAGAGTGGGATGCCTCTTCTCTGAGACCAGAGGGAGAGTGGGAAAGGATAAGTAAGTTTGGAGTTGGAGAAGGAAGTTGAGGTCTGGCTTCCATAAAAGAGCTGGAAGGGGAGTGGTCTTGGGGGACCACAGGCTGAGGATTTCCTGGAAGGGGCCCTGAAAGACTGGGAGAAGGAGCAGGCGTGGGGGCTGTCCCAGTCACGGTCAGCCCTGCCCAGGACAGGCTGCTCATGAAGTCCGAGAGCGCCAGGGAACTCAACAAGACCTAACCCCCAGGGCTCTGGCCTGTTTGTTTTATTTTATTTTTAATTGACAATATATTTATCTGTATATATACAAATAAACAATATATTTAATTGTATATATTTATGGGGAATAATGCGATGTTTCCATACATGCATACATTGTGGTATGATCGATTCCATACATGCATACATTGTGGTATGATCGATTCCATACATGCATACATTGTGGTATGATCAATTCCATACATGCATACATTGTGGTATGATCAATTCAGGCTAATGAGCATATCCATTGCCTCAAATATTTATCATTTTTTTGTGTGGAGAACATTTAAAATCCTTTCTTTTAGCTATTTTGAAACATATAATACATTATTATTAACTATACTCACCGTGCTGTGCAACTGAACAATAGAACACCAGGATTTATTCCTCCTGGCTGAAACTTGGTACCCTGGACCAACCTTTCCCCCATTCCCCATTAGCCATCATCCCCCATCAATGATTTTAGCCATAGTCTATATATCAAATTCCAGGTGAGAGAGGGAATGGGACAATTCCTTAACGTCCTCTGATAGGGACAAGAAGCCAATCTGAGCAAGCAGCCTGTGCAGGGGGTGCTCCTGCTGCATATTCTGTGGGCTCAGGCTAGTGTTCCCACCACCCAGTCCTCACTGAGCACCTACTATGGCCAGGTGATCATCTAGCTCCTGGGGATCCCACAGCAAGCAAAACAGGCAAAAATCCCTGCCTGCAAGAAGCTTATGTTCTAAGGGAGGTGAAAAAATAAACCAAACAAGTAGAAATACACACTGGCAGTGTGGACAGCCAGAGCAAGGGCCCTGGGGCAGGAGCGCACCTGGCTCGCTCGGGAACAAAGAGCCCCGTGAGGCTGGAGAGGAATGAGCAAGAGGAGTAGGAGGGGCACTCAGAGAGCAAACACAGGGCCAGATCCTGCTGGGCCTCATAGACCATCATGCAAATTTTCACTTTTACTGTGAGTGAGACAGCAAGCAAAGAGGGGTCGAGCAGAAGAGTGATGTGGCCTGATTTAATGTTGTCGTAGAGTTACTCTGGCTATTGCTTCAGGGATAGGCAGGGCAGGAAGAGCAGTTAGGAGGCTGCTGAAAGGGTCCAGCCAAGAGACAGCGGGGGCTTGGAGCTGGTGATAGCAGTAGAGGACGGGGAGATGCTGGATTCTGGATATCGTGTAGGTAGAGCCAAGAGGATCAATTGAATGTGGGATGGCCCCAGGGTCTTTGGCCTGAGTAACTGGAAAGACGGAGCTGCCATCATCTGAAATGGGGAAGACCCCGGGCAGAGCAGGACAAGCAGAAGCTGGAGCTGTAGCATCGAGGAGAAACCCGTGTCATGTTTCTATGTCATCTGTTCTGGGAGCAAGTGGTTTTCAGTTTTAGTCGGAAAAGGTGGTTATATATTCCCTGCTTCTCTGCTTAAAAGGATAAACTAAACTGTCAGATTGCAAAGTCCATTCCACATGGCAACAGTGAGCTGGCAGCAAATACATCTGAGCTGGTACGTGGCCCTGAACACAGCCCAGCAGCTGAGCTCCAGCTGCCCGTGATGGGGACCCGGGTTCGGGCCTTGCCGTGAAGTCGGCTTAGCACCCACTAGCAGCCACGCTCTCTGCTGCTCCCCGTCTGGGTTCTCTCAGAATGAGCCTTAAGTTAATGCCATTTGGTGCTTGGCTTCTTCAGCCCCAGTTCAGCCTTTCCTGCCTACGGGGTCACCAACACAGCCAGGAGACCTGCCCAGGGTACAAGGTGGCCAGCTTTGACTGGCAGTTGGAGGCAGACCTCCCTGCCTCAATTCCTGAGACCCCTTTATCAAACCTTTGTGAAAATCAACAAGGAATATGCCAAAACCACGTGAATGTAAAAATCTGGTTGTTTAAAAAAATAACTCACGGATACCCAGCCCTCTGCAGAACATTTGGCTTACTTCGCACAGTCGCAGCGCTTGGGTCAATTTCATGATTTTACAGATGGTGCAAAAGAGTCTAGAGATTAGCTAGAGTTACGCAGTAGTTAGGGGCAGAGCCAAACCAGAGCCCTGCCCCCGCAACCCTGGTCATGAGGCGCAGCTCACTGCTGGCCGCAGGTGTGCACAGGTGTGCCAAGAGACGACCACAGCCCTCCTGTCCTTACAAACATGACAACTCTGAAAACTTTTAAAAATACGAATAGTCGAAATGATATGTGACCAGGATTTATATGGCTCTCTCTGGAAACATCCTAAATTCCTAATTATTATTTCGACCCTCGCCACTGCAGTGTGCCATCTGCCCCCAGAGCATGGTCTAGAGTGGCCAGACTGCACAGCGCTTCCTGCCTCGTGCCGTTCAGGTGTCTGTGCCATAATGTGAGACGGGTCAGGAAACCTCCCATTATTACATGTTCTCTTGCTTTTTATAATGACCTTAAAACACATCAGTGTTGGTGACCTCTACTTCCCAGCCCTTCTGCCCCCTGATGATCTTTCATGTTTCTCAGAAAGCTTGGCTGACGGTCATCTTGAAACCAGAGAGTCTCCCCTTCAAGGCCAAAGGAAAGATGCTCCATGTGGCAGCCTAAGAGCACAGAGAATGTTCTCTGTCGCAAAAGAGAACATCCCCTCCCTGGACATCAATCTTACTGCGACTCAGCCCTTTAAGGAATACTCGGGGTCAGTAAGGCAACTGTCAGCTCTGTACCCTTTACGCTGTGACTGAGTCCCTTGTGGTAAATGTTTAAAGTTGCCCTGAAATGTTTGTATGGTTTCTCAAAATCTTTCTGTCCTGGATTCTAGCTTCATTTTTTTTTAAGTGTTCTTGATCCAATTTTTAAAAATTATCTTAGGAATAAGATATGTGTAAACCCAGCAAGAAGGACATGTTCAATAAATGTGCACTAAATGAATTATTGTAGTTAAAGTTTAAAAAACCTTATGACAAAAAGGGATCATATTCATTATCGGCTTTAAGTGAATGCTACAGAAGAATGTTCTAAGAAGTAAGAAAAATAGTAATGGGTTCATTCAGCAAAACGAAACAGTGAATATTTATGAACTGGTTATCTTTTTTAAAATATAGATTCATTGAGACTAAATCAATACATTATCACCAGAATGATATCATGTAATATGTAGAACATTTGCTTAATAATCCACAGAACAACGTAAAACAAGCAAAATGGTAAAATGTTTCAATCATTGCTTTATTTCTTTATCCAAGGATGATGTAAATACATTGAAACAACTATAACATTGGGAACATTGGCAAAGCCTACTATCTGGAAATATGCAACTGTAAATTAAGTAAGTTTACATACTTTGTACCACTTGTACTCTTGTGGGATTTCAATTATACACAGAGTACTTAATTTCTTTGAAGAGTTACTTAGATGAAAGTTTCCTCTCTGCTCTTATATTTAAGCTCTTTCCTTACCCCTTTCTTTGGGGTGGGGAGAGGTACACAGAGTGTCATGTCTGACTTTATATGGATATGTAATCAATATTAACCCCAAATAACATAAACAATATGTTCTTCATTAAAAAAAAAAAAACCAGGCCTTGATTACTCTGCATACTCTGAGTAAACAGTCACACACACACTAAAAGGACAAACACTCTAATGCTCTGCAAATTAACTATGTGAATTTCCAGGAGTATCACCGAAACAATACCCCAGGAATTACGAGAGCCTGGACTCCTGCCCCGATAACACACGACTGATCCCACCTGCCAAATGGCCACTTTGAAGCCAGACAATGAACTTCTGGGAATACTGTGCTGTGCTTATGATAGGTACACATTTCTGTTGCTTACCCATCCCTCATCTCTTCTGTATTGTCAGAGATTGTGCTAAACTGTCCCTTAATATGTCACCCCTCAGCACTGCCCGGTGACCAGTGCTGCATGGCATGTGAAGCTCACTATTCCTTGACTGGGACCCATGGGGGACTTCGAATCTTAGCCCTCTTGCAGCTGGGCAAGGCCCTGGGACTAGTCCTGGCCAACAGGCTATGGGGAGAGATGAGTGGCGAGTGGCATTTACGGGGTAAAGCACGGGAAAGCCCGTGTGGGATCCTCCAGGGGCTGCAGAGACAACACTCCCCACACAGCGCAGCTATGAGACATGAAGCCTCCGCAGTCTTGTCGTTGTCTCTGTTTCTCTGTGATCGTAACCATGTGGAGCAGAGCCCCCTCCAACTTGAGCAGAGCAGGTAGCAGGAGCTGGGAGCGAGGTGCTGTGTTAAACTACCCAGCGTGGGGGCTTGTTTCTATGGTATTCTGAGGACATCGGTCACTTTAGCTGGCACTGCCTCTGAGCCACCTGGGCCAGGAGTTTCCCCTGTCAATGTCCTGCCCATTCTCCAGCAAGCCCGCCTTCCAGCCCTGGAGAGGACACACCAGTGCAGCTACACGGACCCAGAATTCCTCCAGGAAGTGCCTTCTACCCCAAGACACACCGCCTTCTTCTGGCCGCCTCTCCTGCTCTTCCCAAACACGTGCGTGGCGCTCGGAAGACAATCGCTGGTAGTCCCTGTGCAGCGGCCTCCCGTCCTGGACCCTCCTCCCCGCAGCGCAGGCCCAGACACCGGCTCCCTCAGGAAGCTGCTGTCCTTAGCTGGGCCCTGGCTCCTCTCCAGCTCCCTCGCCAGACTCAGCTCGCCGCCAGGTTTTCTGAAGAGCAGACGAAGACTCGCCTGTGTACCTATTGGAGATGCTACTTCCCCCCTCTGTTCGTACGTAAGCACTCGGATTTCTGCCTTTTCTCTTTTCCCTGCTGTAGAAGGAATCGGCCACTCTCCACTGAGGCCCAGAAGCTGACATCTGAAATTCATCCTGAGAGTCCAAAGGATGATCGCAAAAACTCTTGTGTGCTCTACCTCCGATTCTCCAGGGTTTCCTTTGTCCATCAGCTTAAGCTTGCCCTCGCCTGTTGTTTTTAAATTTGATTTTACTCTTTGTAAAAGGCCAGGGGGCGAGGAGTTTGGGAAAGGACGAAAGGGAAAAAATTGTCCTTTTTTTTGAGACAGAGTCTCACTTTGTCGCCCTTCATAGAGTGCCATGGGGTCATGATAGCTCACAGCAATGTCATACTCCTGGGCTCAAGCATCCTCCTGCCTCAGCTTCCTGGGACTACAGGTACGTGCCACCATGCCCGGCTAATTTTTCTATTTTTAGTAAAGATGGGGCCTCGCTCTTGCTCAAGCTGGTCTTGAACTACTGACCTCAAGTGATCCTCTCACCTCGGCCTCCCAGAGTGTTAGGATTACAGGCATGAGCCACTGCGCTCGGCCTTTTTTGTTGTTGTTGTTGTTGTTGTTTTTTGTCTTTAATTAAAAACAGATGACAAAGACAGCTCAGTCATGGAAAATGACAGGAGTCAAACTCTCTGGCTCCCATTGGTGCCTTTCCTCCATCAGCCGCCATTGAGCAGAGCAGCAGCAATGCTAACAAGTCTCTCGCCTTCCTTTTCTAGAAGACATTATCTAAGATGTCTACAGGGATTCCATTAGAAAACTGCATGTTATTCTTCCCTCTGCATCACCTTTACAGAATGACTGTATTGTAGAGCCGGAAGGGAACGTCTATGGGTATCATCATGTTAGCAGGAAGGGCCCGGTGCCAAGGGAGGTCGAGGGACTGAGGTGGTCCATCTTATCGAGGTCTCTGGTCCCACCTTCCAAATGATGAGCCTGTCTGTTGAATCCATGCTTCTCAGCTGCCCTAGTATTCAAAACAGTGAGGAGCCCCTGCTGTGCATGTTCCATTCCTCAAGCCCTCAGGAACAAGAGCAATATTGCACATGCAGACAAATGTTCATGTACCCGCTGGGCTTTCACTCCTCCCAGCCCATCTTGCCATTGTTTGCTTCCTTTGCAACCGCTTTCTGTTTGTTTTTTTCTCTCTCTCCACCAAATTTAGCCTTGTGCATACTCTATGAGTTTAGACAGTTTGCTTGCTTGTCTGTTAACTCAAAGACAGTCTAATTCCGGATTTTCTTACAAGACTTCATTTAGATTCAGTCTTCAAAGTTGCATTATTAAATGTGTTTACAGTTAAGGTGTTCTACAATTATATGTCAATATAATAATTTAAAAGTCCTGGTCTCTGCTCTCGGGTAACTCACACTCTAAATGGAACTCTGCATTTGTTGTGGTAGTAGCATGGAATATGTTTTTATACTGTCAGACTCTTGCCTTTCTTCCTTGTTCCCCCAAACATGAAGAGGACAAGGGGCAGGAGTAACCAAATGAAGTGATTACAGGTCATCAATGAGACTAAGCCAGGGAAACCCTAATGATGACAAATTCAATTCATGTTATGTGGCAGGCAGAAAAATCACATGTTCTGGAATCTCTGTCCTGCTCATTAGGAAATATTGGACTCTTGATTCCAAATGACAGAAACTCAACCAACAGTAGCTTGAGCCAAAAGGGAAGCTTATTAGAAGGCTCACATACCCATGTGGGAAGAGCAGGGATGCCACCGGACATCGGAGGTGGCTGGGGCCAGGGACTCGCAAGCCCCAGGGTGCCTGTGTGCTCACTCACGTGCTCTCTCTATCTCTCCCCCTCTCCTCTGCATCTCTCTGTGGTTTGGCTTTATTTCCTCCAGACTGGCTTTGCTCATGTAGTGAAACCATAAACTAGTCTTCATTCCCCAGCTTATCCATAAGTATGAGATCAACTCTCCCCTCCCAATTCCAGTTGAGATCCCTCAAGGAATGACTCAGTTGGACTGACAAGAGTCAATGCCCGCTACTCCTGTGTATTGAGGGCCTGTCTCAGATAAGGGGAGATCATTGAGACCCCTGAAGTTGCCTCAATTTATATCAACCACAAGATGCGGCAATGAGAAAGTTCCTTTACTTCTCTGAGCCTTAATTTCTTTATTGTAAAATGAAAAAAGTTATTGGGTGAGGGCAAAAATAATACCTTGTTCAAAGAGCTGTTGATCGTTTTATATAGATAATCCTGTCAAAGGCTGGTGCAGGGTCTGGTATATATAAAGCATCAATAAATGTTCATTTTTCTTCCAAGGTGAATCTTAAAGTCAAGGGAGAAGTCCGCATGTTAAAAGGGAGAGGAAAATTATTTGAAGCACAGGGAACAGAATGGGAAATACTATACAATTCAGAGTAAGAGGCACTACAGGAGTTGTTAAAAAGAGAGTAATTGAGCCTTAAATCATTCCCACCCATAAATCACCCACAAGATCCGTGTTCTGGAAAAAGGGGCACTAGCATTAGCTATTGGGAACCTGGAATGTCAAGTTGACCAATTAATCTGTAGCTTGTGAGACGTTCTTTGCTATCAAGGGGAAAATTATTTCAGTCAAGTAGCATTTTAGGGCCAACATAAAAAGAATTGTAAAAGATATGGATTTCGATGAACTCTGAGGAGCAAAAGCTGCATTTGCTCATATTCCCTTTATAACTTTTTGGAGCCAGGCCAATGAACATACCCAGCTGCACAGCCAGATAACTTGAATTTACTACTAGTTCTACAAAAATATTCCCTATGTTGTCTTCCCTCATACATTTCATCCTTAAGTTTTATGAGAGGAAAAATAGACTTCATATTACACATTTCTTAGGTAAGATTACTACACCAATGGAGTACTGAAATCAATAGATCATAAAATTTCCAGTTTTCCCAAAGTTTTAAGAGTTCCATGAATCTAAGATTTGGTGTTTCTGCATTTGAAATCAATTTGACTCACACCAACATCTGTTCTTGATAAAATAACATGAAATGTAATATCTTAATGGTGGCACAGATGCAAACTCCAGCCTTCTCCTCGTTCCTCATCCCTTTCTTTGGTATTCTCCATGTCATCTGATCCTCCAGTTGGTAAATGACTATGACATCTAACTCCTCACTAGAATTCACCTGCTCCGGGCTTCCATTTTCCTAGGTACACGTGGGCTACTAATGGCAACGGCAAATTCTGCATCTCCTAGTGTGTGGAGCCTTGTGCAGTTGAACTTCACATTTATAAAGTTAATTCCACCCCTTTGAGCTTTGACTCAGCTCAGATCCTGCTCCAAGACCTACCCTTTCGAAGACATGTTCTCTTACTATTCCAGCACATGGTCAGGTTCTCCTCTAACTTTCCTCTCAAAGGATTGACAGCATCAATCCTTTGATCTTAACCAAAGGCTGCCCAGTATTGCAATTTAATTTTTACGTGCCCATGTCTGGGACCTTTCTGTGTTCAGCAGTACCCAGCACAATGCCAAAGCACAGCAGAGGCTCTGTAAATACATGCACGAATGAGCGAATGAATTGAACGGTTTTCTACAAAGGTTGGTGTTTTTAGTCTTTGGGAAATGAGGTGTATGGAAGACTTGAGTCTACAGACCGCAGATTTTGGCTCCATGCTATAATTTACTCTTATAACAAATTACCTCATGGATCTGGAGCAGCTAAGATCAGCATGTGGAGATAGAATGAAACAGGGAGCCATTCTGGGATGGCGTGGAGCTGTGGCCAGACATAGGAATGGGGACAGAGACAGAAGGGGGGCAGGCATCCCAAATCCTGGTCCAGGAACCAAGTGATCTGCATTCTGTCCCTGGTCAATCACTAAAAAGCAAGTTCTGTCATCCAGGGCAAGTCATCTAATCTTCCTGAGCTCAAGACAATTCACCGACATCTACCAACATGTATACAGATCCCCGCCTCTTCTTCAGCAGAACAAATTCCTGCAGGGCTCAAAAACATCCACTTGAAGGTCTACGTCCCAGGCCCATTGTCGATCTAGTGCAAGATTTGCCACCCCAGGAGAAAAATCACCTGTAGGACTGAGAGTTGTTAGAATAATTATGGCAATGTGGGCAGGGCCACTGAGAAGTGACCCTCAGAAATAGGACCAGCCACCCCCTCTCCTTTGCACAGTGGACACCCAAGCATCCTCCTGCACCTGAAACAGCTTGACTAGAGGAAGGAGGAAGAAGGAGAGACTCCCAAAGATGGAGCATTTACCAATAAGTGCCTGAGCTAACTGTTTTAAGCTAGAAAGTACTGAGTTATCTGTCTTTAGCTTTCAAATTTAAATTCTTCCCCAGCCTCCAAATCATCTGTCAAATGGAGTTCAAAAATAAGTTGAGATTAGTTATGTTCTATAAAAGGAAAGGCCCTACAATACTGGTCAGTTCAGCAAGAGAGCCACTGCTTCACCTAAATCATTTCACATCATCCACTAGAAGATCCAGTGCTAAGGTCTAGGGCTGAGTTTGGGATGAAAAGAGAAAGAGGGGAAACCCTATCACAGGAGGAAAGAACACTTTCAGGGTCTCTCTACTGATATATCCACTTTAGGCTTTTTTCAAAAAATTACCAGCTAAACTACTATCAATTCTAAACTCAAATATTTGAAATATTTATTATTCTAACATAGGCTTATGGGTCTGGTTCTTCACTCAGTCTTCTTTTAAGGTATTGCTTCCAGCACTGCCCCCCTTCAAAGCTCCCCCAATGGTAAGAAACTTATATCCAGGCTCTTTCCCTGGAAGGACCAATTCAGCAGGTTAGAGTGGGACTCAAGAATCTTTGCTTCTTAACAAATGCCCCAGGGGAAGGTTGGGAAACACTGCTTTAAGGCAGTGTTTCTCAAAGTGTGGTTCCTGGACCCCTGGCATCAACATCACCAGAGAACTTGTGTTACAAATGCAAATTCTTGGGCCCCACCCCAGACCTACTACATCAGAAACTCTGGGTAAGGGACACAGTAAGTTGGGTCTCGACAAGCCTTTCAGGTAATTCTGATACACTTCAAAGTTCGAGAACCACGGCCGTCTGGAAATGATAAACAGGCAGTGAACAACATTTTATTACAACTAGACTCATTCATCAATCCACAGCCTGCCTACCCACACCAAAAAAACTCAGCAACAATCTCTCCGGTATCCTGTGTCCTCCATGGTGTTAGGTTGCTGTGGTCCCCAGACTCAGGTGTGCATGTTAATGCTCCCGCCCCCCAGGGGGCGCCCTCGCCAGTCACGTGGGAACCTCTGAGCGTGGGAACTGGCATCAGCATTTGTGTAAGGCACTCAGGTGATTCCAATGAGCAGAAAGGTTGGGAACCACTGTCCCAGCGTCTGACAAACCCTTTCAGATCAGACTTGTCAGGAAAGATAAGAATTACAAAACACAGCGAGTCAGGGCTGGGAGAGCCCAGAGAAGGCCCAGTCGCAGGAGGGACCTGGCCAAGTCACTAACCGCCCCAGCCTCTGACAGGCCCCTGGGAAGCGGAGCTGCTGTGTGAGATCGAATAAGAAAATGACTGAGGCCCTGACATGCGGGAACCCTCCAGAAGGTTAGCGCCTCCTCTTCCTTCTCTGCCCTCCTTCTGTTTCTTCCTCCCCCTCATCTTCATGTCATTCTCCCAGGCCCAGGGCGGCAGGTGTTAATCAGGGGCTGATGGTGCTCAGGTGTGTTCAGAAAGGGTCAGGTGGCTCAGCTGAGAACTTTCCCCCTTCCCCCTCTGACCTACACACTTCTTGGGTCTCAGGAAGCGCTCCAGAGAGTGAGGGTGTGTTCCACATTCCCCAGTGACTTCTGGGAAACCTTCCTGGTCTTTCTATCCCCTAAAGGGCAGTCTCCTACACACCTCATTCTAAGGGTTTCTTATGAAGTACTGTAGTGAATGAATGGAGGAAGCCCCCACTGGCCCCCACCCAGCCTTCTCTGTGCTCTCCCAGCCCCGACTCTCTGTGTTTTAGAATTCTTATCTTTCCTGACAAGTCTGATCTCAAAGGCTTTGTCAGGTGCTGGGACAGTGGTTCCCAAACTTTCTGCTCATTGGAATCACCTGAGTGCCTTACACAAATGCAGTTCCCACGCTCAGAGGCTCCCACGTGACTGGTGAGGGCGCCACCTGGGCAGCGGGCGCATTAACAGGTGTGGCTGAGTGTGGGGACCACAGCAACCCAGTAGTGATTCGAAGGTTCTGGAGGGACCCAGGATGCCAGGGGGCAGGGAAGAGACTCTGGGAGGCAGAAGTGGAGGATGTGGAGGGTGCAGGGCCGGGCCCACAGCATGGTTTAATCCATGCCGTGAGGTCTGGGGCCTGGGGAAGGAACGGAGGGTTCCCAGGGAGTTCAAGGCAGCTAAGGCAAGGGAGAACATATGGGAAATGGGCCCAAGGCAGTGGCCATGTACCCATCAGCATGATGGATTTCTACTTTCTTTCTTTTTTTTTTTTCTATATATTTTTAGTTGGCCAATTATTTTTAGTAGAGATGGGGTCTCACTCTTGCTTGGGCTGGTTTTGAACTCCTGATCTTGAGCAATCCACCCGCCTCAGCCTCCCAGAGTGCTAGGATTACAGGCGTGAGCCATCGCGCCTGGCCTCCACTGTCAAACTACATCAGCGTGTACCAGTGAAATGTGAGCCCTGGTTCACTTGGTGCAAATATAGGGAGTAAGGTTTTTTGTGGTTTGGGGAATCACATTTTTTAAAAAACCCTTTGGCCTCTTTCTTAACCCATCCCTAATGAGGTCCCAGATGTCTCAATGGGGTCCCCAGCGCAAGCGCATCTGACTGCATCCCTGAAGACACGGCTGCCTCCCCCTCCCCCAGAAGGCCACCCTGGGCTCTGTCGGGAAGCTGGTGCAGATACTTGCTGCACAGGAAGACTCTGATGGGTAGAGTGATAGGGAGAAATGGAGCAGAAAATCCAAAATCATGACACAAATTTATCTCAAATTTCTCATTTGAGCTGGGAAACACACACCCAAAATATAACCAACAGGAGCAGCTTATTGTTCCATGTTGCAAGTTTTCAGTCCGCTAAGCAAGAAAGTCTCAGCTTGGGCAACCTCGGGGAAAACACCATGCAGTGGTCAGCCAGGGGGCAGGAGGGGGACCCACACGGTCAGGGTATTGGGACAGAGCTGGGAGTCTCAGGAGAACACGGTGAAAACAAATCAATCACAAGGTTACCACTTCAACTATGTAAGTCAAATTGTGGAATAAAAATTCCTAAGGAAAAACATGGACTGATATATATTGTCATGTAATACTATGACAATCATTTTGCATGGATTTAAGGAAACCAGAGCACAAGAAAGGGGAGCCCCCAAGCCAGAGACTTTGTCAGGCTAAAGGGTGCAGGACCTTGGTTTGAATTATAAGCCAAGCATCAACCACCTGTCAGTAGTTACAGGGTAACAGTGAAAACTGGGCTATTTGGATATAAAATTCACCTAAAAGCTAAAGGTTAGCACTACATAGACCCCAACTATTGACACAGCATTTCACAATAATAACAGCCAACAATTACGGAGTGCTCCAAAACCCTTTGTGAAGCCGTCAAATCAGACTCTTACAGCATCTGCCGTGCAGAAAAATGTGAGGATATTGACCACTGTGTCACCCAGGTCCCCACAAAGACCCCATGAGGTCTTTAAAGCTGAGACCAGCTTTACTCCTTTGAAGAAATGGTATGCCTTGTCCTTTCTGAGCATGAGAGTTACGGCCTAGCTGTCCATCTGTCTTTCTTTCTATCTCCCTCTCATTTTTTAAAGCTGTTAGGAAGCTCAGAGTCAAACTTGAAATTCTGATATAGCATAGGTCTTTACAGCCTATATCAGGGGTCTCAAAACTTTTTTTTAATCTCACCATTCCCCCAGGGAAGAATTTAAGGACAACCACCTAATAGATGTATATGAATTTATGTATTTATTTGTAAAATAAAGCCGCATGTTAAATATTACTAAATCTTCATGCCTCTCGTTTTAGGATGAAAAATCACTCTATTATCGATATTTTAAAGCATAATGTACGCAGAGGCCAGGGGTCATTGTCAGTGACTGAAGATATAAATCCATATTTCAAAGGCTCTTCTAATAATTTCAAAATTGTTCTAACTTCTTTCGGACTCAACTAGATTGGACTGCCACTATATTCATTTCCAATGAGGCCGACAGGGAACTTGTCTGAGTAGTAGAAGAGCCAGCTTTGCCATTTTCTTATTTGATTAATGATCATACTGTATGACAAGCAAAACCTGCAGTTTTTTTGCAGAAGTCTTTTTCCAGCTACTACCCTCCTTTTGTGAGGATGTACAGGAACATGAATATAGAAACCAGAAGTCCACGTAACTGGACAGAAGCGTGGTGCACGATGCCACAGCCTGCTGCCAGCAACCGAGCCAGTTGGGGGATCTGCCGGCCTCTGTGGTGGGAAGTGCCTGCCAGTGTTCCTCCGGCCACTGTGGGGTCCCTAAGTGCCACGAGAGCCGGCAGAGTGAAGCACATGCCAATCTGCATGTTGAATTTTACTTAGTCTTAATGCCTCTCATTTTAGGATAAAAATAATTCTAACTAAACATATCAATAACTAAACATTCTACTATAAAGATATTTTTCCCCAAGCCACAATAGATCTCATGTATGTGCACTACTTTAAAACTCATCTATCTGTACCTCTGTTTTTACCTTTTCCTGGTCCTGTTTTTTTTTTGTTGTTGTTGCGTTTACTCTTGATTTTTATTTACACAAATCATTATCTTTGCCTGGGTTGTCATGAAGCCCTTTATGGAATGAGAGTGCACATGTCGTGAACAGAACAGACACGAGAAACTGAACAATACCTTCCTTTCTGTGTCCATCTTATTATGTTAGCCAATCATATATTTGGGAATCTGTAAGTTTGGGTTCTTCCACACACCTTTATCTCCAAACATTTCAAGGTCATGTGCAGAGGAATAACTGTAAGCCAGTACTGATTACAACTGAAACTGAAATCCTTAGGCTTTAACGAGATGTTAAGTAGCTACCAAATCAGGGTCAAGGCTGGTGACAGGATTAGTATTAAGATTAGGTTGGGTTGACAGAAATCCTCAGAAAACAATGACTTTAACACGCTGGGTTTTATTTTTACATGTAAAAAGAAGTCCAGAGGAAGTTTCTCCAGGGTGAATCAGGAAGGTGCCTGCAACCCAGGTAATTTCATGCAGATTCTAGTCACTCGATGCGATCCTCAGCCCTTTGGTCTAAGACAGCAGCTGGAGCACAAACACATGGCCCTTCTAGGCTGACAGCAAGCAGGAGGTGGGGACAGGATAGTGTCTGCAGGGACACAATGCAGGAACTTCCAAACCACTTGCCCTATATCTCACTGACCAGAATACGGTTATCTGGCCATACGGGTGGGTGGGAAATGCAGGCACTAAAAATCAGAGAACATGATTATTGGAAGAACAACAAGCAGGCTCTGCCACACCTGCTGTAAAACTCCAGCTTTTCATTAATGAAGTACATAATCCAGTATCAGAATTGCATTTGGTAGATTCCGATTCTAGACCATCAAGTTATAACTGATTCTGATTTTTTTGGGGGGGGACATTCAAAGTCCTATTATCTATTACCACTCAGGGGTGTTTAAAATAAGAAATTCTTTGGGACTACATTATACATTATAGAAGTCCTGTGAATGCACAGTTAATGTTAGCCACAGTGTTTGGATATACTGAAAGCACTTTTTAAAATAGAAACTTGCCATTGCTTTATGCAATAAGGATCCTCCTCAATAAGTACATCAGGTTTTGCAAACCTGATCCTACTTCAAATGCACGAGTGATGCCAGCTATTTCATGAAACCCACAGCGAATTTAGGAGGTAAGACTTCCATCTTATAATGTGAATACTCACACTCTAACACCTCAGGATCAGAATTTGAAATGTTCACCTATCGAATCTTCCTAAGTTAGTGCAATCTCACTCGTGATTTTGGCAGACTAAAAGGAAGCCTCTAAAAGAAACCCAAAATGTAAATATCATAATGAGTCATTATTTCCCTTTTCTTTTCTTTTATTTATTTTTTTCCTAATTGCCAAAGTCATGCCAGAACATCCTTTCCCTTTTGAAGGCTCAGCTCAGCCACTGCTACATATCCTCTGGTAGAGATCCCACTGGAGAGATGGCCAGTGGGTTTTTGTGACTTTCCCGTAGAACTAGCCTCTACAGCTAGAGATAGGCAGATGCTGAGTGACAATTTTCCTTCTGTTGCTGAACATGAGTCGGGGACGGAATTCATTGCACAACACACATTTCTCATCTTTCAGGTGCCACATGTTCAAAGTATAAAAATTCCTCCCCTGGCCACTCTGCAGCAGATAGGCAGTGACCCAACTGCATGAGCTCACACTGCACCAGTGACTTCGTACATCAATCAGGAGGGCTGTGCTGTTCATTGCTAATCAGCGAGAGAGCCCAAAATAGACAGGTTCTCCTTTCCTGGGCCTCATCCTCCCTCACCAAACCTGGAGGGCTTGCTTGCTCAAGTTTATAGGAAAAATTCAGGAATCTAGATAGTTTTATTGAACTAAAGAGTAAAACATGTTGGGGACAAGCGTTAAATGTATCTGTGTACCTTATGAATAATGGAATTGTCACAGCGAGAGCTGTGGCTTCCAGAAAGCTGACACCGTGTGAGCACAGTTGCCCATCCCACCACCATTACCTCCGACTCATAAGAAGGGGACAAAACCTCTTCGTCTGTTTTATAATCTTTTCCCTTCTAAATTTCCCTCTGAAGGGAAAGAAGAAAATTATAAAATCAGGAGCCTCCATACCCCCTGAGACATTTACATTCAAGCTGGACCACGCACTACCCACGTATCACAGGCAACAATTTCACTCTAGCAGGGAAATGGACTAAGTGACTTAATGGGTATTTTCCATCTCTAATTTCCATGATTAAAAGAAAGAGGCTGAGAGGGGTACATGTGGAGCCTGTTGTGAGTTTGCCAATGAATCCTAATTTAGATCAAAGAGAGTCTATGTGACACTGAACCATAAACACCCTAGTGTGCGTTACTTCAAGGAAGTTGTTAGTGTGTCCCCCGATGGCTATTATGTGATATAGTTGCGCTCTATAGCCTGCACCCTTTAATTACTAATATAGAAGAAAATCCCATATAAGAGGGAGGAATGTAAATGAGACCTCTGCTCTTTTGAACATTTTATGCATTTGCCAAATTAAAATTTTCTGTGGACTTTGGTTTTCCCTGATCGCTGTTGGTAGTGATCTTTTGGCTCATGGGATTAAATCCAACTTCCCAAAAACTATTTCCCATCAGTGTGCAGATTTTAGATATTTATGTATGCTTTGCACTGAGACATGGATCATCAGAACCAGATTGAGAAAAACTTCTTTGAAGTTTTCAAAGGTATGGAATAAATCCTCTTTCATTCTCATCTTTCTTTCTGCTGATCATTGCTCCAGTGCAGGTTGAAGGGGCTGCAGCTGAGAGAGGGGCGCAGGGAGCCTGGAGGCACAATGTCATACCACACTCTCGTACTACCTGCAACGTGTGCATCTGGCTTCCGTGCACTGAGGACCCTGCTATAGGAACTTGGGTCTGGGTCAGTGAGCATGACTATCCTTACTTAAGTGGGGGTTGCTCATACTGAGTTTTAAAGCACAATTTCAAGATGAGGGCAACCACAAATGTCAACTGGAACAACATGATTTTAATGATACTTCCTTCTTTAGGATTCTTTTGCCCTCAGCCCACATGTAGAAAAAAAATAATTGACTACTCAGGAAGCTAAGGCAAGAGCTCAGGAGTTAGAGGCTGCAGTGTGCTACGATCAGGCCTGTGAATAGCCACTGCACTCCAGCCTGGGCAACATAGTGAGACCCTGTATCTGAAAAAAAAAAAAAAAAAGAATCAGTAAGAGCTTTGCACTTAAATTAAGAGCTGAGTGTAGACCCAGGCCCTGTACAAAAGCAAATATGCTTATTAGACAGAATGGCTGCTGAAGACGCTAACCATTCAGAGAGATCTGCCATGCCCAAAACCGCATCTTGTTCAATAAAGCAAACTCCTTCTTTGCCATCTGTCTCATACTACAAAGAGATAATAATAATAATAAAATCATTGCTTAATGAGTAAACTAAGTAGATGATAATTCCCTGGTAGGTCATATTGGTGTTCTTCTCCAAAGGCTGCCATATTCTCAATGAGGCAGAGAACACAGGGGAGAGAGTGCGTGATCGTGCTCAAACGGGGATGCCTAAAATCAAAAACCAAGGCAGCATATGTCAGTATTTAAAGCCCCATCAAAGAAACATCCAACTTTTCAGCTGTAACCCAAATATAAATTTTCCTTACCCTGTCAATTAGCAGATTACAAAACTTCTGTAGCAGGAAGACCATTCTGCCAGCAAAGCCGTAGTGTTTGGAATGGGTCCAGGTCAGACAGATGGTGTGGAAAAGGGGTGCAATGAGACATTCCCTATCAGCAAAGTCAACTGTTCTTCCATGCAGCAAATGTAACCTTTGAAGGGTGGAGCCAAAAGGTGAAGTGCATCTCCCATGCAGCTGGAGAAGCACACAGATGTCTAGACGCACCGAAGTAGACATGACAAGCACAACAATGGGTTGCCTTAAGGGAAGCATTTAGAAAAAGAAAATATGCAAAGCGTTAAATAATTGGAAACCTCATTCTGTGGCACTTAAAACGTGCCCCCCCTCCCACTCTAAGCCGATGAGCATAAAAAGCAGAGTTATATCTTCTCCAAATATGATATGATTGTTTAAATTAGGATAATAGAGAGTTCTCGCCCTCTTTGGAATGTTGTCTATACCACATATATTCAAATGATATAGCTATGAGGGGAAGAAAAAGGATATTTGCTATGTTATTATTATTACTATTATTAAATGCCCCTTATAAGTAACACCTATCCAGTTGCACAGAAAGGCTTGATTCAAGGGTTTATGGTTAATAAAGTTATTATAACTAGTAATAACAATAATAACAATATTAGTTCAGTGAACTAATAGCTCGCTGAATTTAGAAAGTGAGTTTTAAAATGGAAACACTAATTGATGAGTATTTTTTAAACTTTAATTTAAATTCCCTTTCATTAAGATCAAAGAAACAAAACTACTTCATTAACTTAAATATTTTTAGGTCAATAAAAGTGTATTTGTTCACACCTCTAAATTAATAATGACAAGCTACTTATAAGCACTAACAATGCATTAAGCATTTTATATGTGTCATTTAATCTTCTAAACAACACTGCAAGATGGAATTATTCTCACCATTCTAGAAGTTAGAAATTAAAGATCCAAGAAAAGAACCTGAGCACACTCTGACAGTAACTCAATAGTGGTAGCTATTCCAATTCCAGGAGTCTGGTTCCAGAGCTTGTTTATGCTGCATTCCATCACAATGCCCCCCCATGGAGGGAGGCGACTGTGTGTTGCAAGTTCCAAGTCAAACTCTGTCTTCAAATGGAGAAGTACCACCTGGTGATGCAGATCAATTGGCCTAATGCAAAAGAACTGGCTGGATTTATGCCGTAATTCCTATTTTAGCTAGCTCCAGGTCTTGGCTAATGGAACGTGAATTTGCACCATGAAGTGTTTTGTGCCCAAGCACAAGTTGGAGTCCTAACTTTAGGAAGTTCTTCCTGAAGGTGTTACTGCATGACAAGGAACCTGGTTCCACCTTGACACCTATCTTCGCCAAGTGAGAGATACGCAAACACAAGACAATAATTCCATGGTGCCCTTCTCCTACCAAGTTCTGAATCTGTTCTTTCTGTGCTTTTTGCCCACTCCCCCACAGAGGCTTGGGGTGATGGGGATGGAGAGTAATCTCTATATTGAACTAGTGTAGAAAGGAGACATTAAGGCCATTGTTCTGACAATACTAGGTTAAATTCTTTTCAGCTGCTCTAACAAAAGTGGACTTTGCCTTCACACAGAGTCTGGATTTGCTTTGACATGATCTTGATAGAACAGAACAAAAGAGAACTCACATATTATGCTCTGTCTACAAGAGCTCCTGATTAAAGAGAATATAGACCGGATATCACATTTCATGTTATAGAGATTCCAGAACCAAGGCATGGTTGACCTGCCAAGCCTGGAATGGAATCTGATGACAAGCAACCCTGCTGTCACTTCAGAATGACCTATAAGAAAGAAGATCCAATGATTAAAACAATTAACCTGGTCCTCAATTTAAACTTTTCCACCCAGGTCCCTGCCCTATATCCACACCCTGTAAAGAAAAAGAAAAAAAGAAAAAAAAGCACAAAAGCCTCATAGAAGTAACAATTGCCTATTTTAATGTTGGCAACTTATAACTGACAATTATGTTGTTAATTGATAGTTATTTCAATGAGTTATCATCCATGTAGATTGTTCAGATTAGCAATGTTGTTTTTGCATTGTGATTAAACCACTGGGTAGCTGCATAAAAATTGTTGTAATCTATTATAGATACATTCAAACATTTCAGAAGAGAAAAGAGCCAAGCCCCTTTAAAGATACAGATGGTTTTTTAAAGAGGAGTTATATAGTCTTATTAAAATACGATTTTTATCAGGACGCTAGATTAATGAAATGTAATGTTTAATTAAAGAAATTTCTTTCTATGTAAATGAAGTATTAATCAGACAGAGGCAATAAAAGAGGGAGCAATAGTTATCAGCAAGGTTACTGAGCATGCCAAGGAAAACATAACAGAAAATCCAAGCTTGTCCTTGGAACTCTCTCGAACGCAAGACAAGTGGCTAACTAAAGGATATAGCTGGTTTCTTTTTAGGACTGAAGACCAGAGAAAGTAAAACCTCAAAAAGAGTTTAGCTTGAAGGAAAGATTTGGAATAAGTTCACAGCCTGAGACTAAACAGCATTTGTTAACTCTATATCTAAGAAAGAAAGAAAGAAAGAAAGAAAGAAAGAAAGAAAGAAAGAAAGAAAGAAAGAAAGAAAGAAAGAAAGAAAGCCAAAAAACCTCTACATCTTACATAGTTTTCTATAGCTTTCATATCTTACAAAAACAGATTGAATTTCTAAGTGTGTCTACCATATAGAAGCTGTAAGCTATAGTCATTATATTAGCAATAGAAAAGAGTGACCCTGAACATCTGCTAGCAGCAACTTGGGAAGGCCCAACTGGCCCCTACCAACCCATGGGGCAGTCCTGGCCACAAGGGGGCAGCTGCCCAAATATCGGGCAAATAGACTTGGAACTAAACAGAGTGTGGAGAGTTTTGGCATGAATGTGGACAAAAAGCATTCAAGTTATTAATATTAAGCATCTCTTTATTTTCTCTTAAATTAGGTCAAGCTAAAAAGCTTGGCAATAATTCTTGTTGAATTAGAGCAATATTCCTTTTCACATCAACTGTACATACATTTTTTTTAAAAAATACTTTTTTTTGGTGGTTGCATCTATGCAGTATTACTATACTCTCCCACTCCCCACCGCAAGCCCCACAATATCGCCACGCCTTCAGTTGGCATTGCTGCACTACTATCCTGTTTAACCTGCACGAATTGTTTTCCTTCTGATAATAGGACTCTAATTTTCTTTAGATAACCACTCCTCATCTACACTCTGCTGCAAGGTTTGGGCGGGACAGTCACCACCTCCCACGCTCAAAGGTGGGCATGCACCTCACGTCTAACCAGTCAAGTTATCCCATCCCTCTGGCCACAGTAAATGGATCAGAGATGAGCACAGAACCTCGCCAGTCCAATAAGAACCCATCTTAGATCTTTTTCTGAAACTCCTGGGAAAAAGAAAAGCAGCAGTCTTTTTTCACGGGTTATTAGGTGAGGGGATGTAAGCTTGAAGATGCTGGGCTGCCACATGGAGAGAGCCTGACCAAGAGATGGGCTTACCCAAGGCAAAGCAGGGTCAAGATATAGGGCACAGGGTAGCAATCTGGTAACTACTTTATACATTTATGCGAGGGTTGAGCAAATAGGTAAATATACTGTAGATAAAGAGAGCCATGTTTCTCACTCTCAGAGAAAGAAGTGAAAAATAAAAATAAAAAAGGAATGCTAGAATGAACTTTGAGATTTTGGGATTGGAATTGGAAGCACTAGTACGAATTCAGGTGTTTTCCACCCACTATATATCCAGATAGATAATACGAAAATAAATATAGATGTATATATGTACATGTATACCTGGGGTAATACATATATTTCCTAGCCCTGTCTGCTAGGAAAGCTTAGATGCAATGACACCCCAGTAACAATGAGCATGCCTGGCACCCAGATCTTGGTTCCTAAATGCCATTCTCCAATAAAATGAACCAGGGCTTCTTGGAGAAGTGAATGATTCCAATACTGGGGTAAAGTCTGTAGTATGAGTCCGTATTATCTCGCGGTGCCAGAAAGTAGGCAAAGGCTCAAAAAAAAATGATAAAGAGACATCAAAGGGCATATGAAAGAGTTCCCCCAATAGCCAAAACTAGAACCATGTGAACAACAAAATAAATATTGGATTATAATCCTAGAATAAAGTAAATATTTGTGATCATACCAATACATTTTATCTATTCAATAAATAACTGAATGAATAGATCAATGGAGGAGAAGGTACAGCTCTTTTTATAGAAAAATTTCAACTAATCAATATAGAAGAAATAAGGGAAATAGAAAATTACTATTAGAAAAATATAGTAATAATTGTTGCAGACAAGATTCACCAATGTTTTCTAAAACTGGCAGGAAAAAGCTTGAGGAGAAATAAGATATTTGCCTAGTTTCAAAGTATCTCCCCCAAGGGTATATTGGAGAAACCCAGAAGATGTTACTTAAAGTTAACATTACTAGGACTAAGACAAATTGACTTCACATACCACCAATTTGAGGGACTGAGAAGAACATGTCATTTCTGAGGCATTCTTACCACAGACGCATAACCTCAGTCTAACCATGAGAAAACAGTCGACCCAAATTGAAGGACCTTCTACAAAATTACTGGCCAGTGCTCTTTAAAAGTGTCAAAGTCATTAAAGGCAAAAAAGATTGAGGAGATGTCAGAGTATAGAGGAGGCCAAGGAGACATGACAATCAACGGTGACATGAGCCTCTCAACTGGATGTGGGGACAGACTTAAGGGGAAAAACTGGTGAAATTTAATAAAGTCTTTGGCTTAGTTGTATTGCTCCAGTGCTAAGTTCTTAGTCTGATCATTGTTTTGTTGTCATGCATGACGTTAATGTTAGGGAAAGCTGGGTGAAGGGTATACAAGAACTTTCTGTACTATTTTGCAACTTCTCTATATGTTTAAAATTTTCTCAAAAGTTTTTTTTTTTTTTAATATAGGGGTTAAGTTGAGGGTCATTGAAGATTAAAGGGTAAGGAGGAGGACAAAAGGGAGACAAGGGTCATATGAGGTTCTAGACCATGCTACGACAGAAACTGAGTTAGTCCAGGACATTTTGGTTGTTCCCTGACAAGGGTGCTAATAAATGCACCATACCTAACAAAACACTAAATTTAGGTAAGTATAGTAAATTCACAGGACATTAAGAGTAAAGAAGGGGAAAAGTGTTCAACAAGAAAAGCAGAGGTGCAACCTACAGAATATTAGAATAGTGTCATTGGTATTTTTTGAAAACCAAAAGTTGAAATGTTTGTAAATATGCCTCTTCAATTTGCCTAGTACTTTTTTTTTTTAATAGAGATGGGATTTCACTATGTTCCCCAGGCTGGTCTTGAACTCCTGGCCTCAAGTGATCTTCCTGCCTCAGCTTCCCAAAGTGCTGGGATTATAGGCATGAGCCACTGCACCCAGCCTACCCAGTACTTTTGAATGTCACTTCAGTTGTCAACTGAATTCACTATTTCCATAAGGAGAATACCTAAATAGTGTGCCTGAGAAATGCAAGAAAACTTGGCCCTAAAACATCATTCTATTGGCCATGCCATAGAACATGAAATTCACAGCACCCATCCCCTTTTGGATTAAGGCCTTATAGGTCTCTCTTAAAATGTAAATGCTGTGGCCCAATCTATAAATATTCATCCAGGTTCTTTCTGGAGGAGTAATGTATTATTAATATATTATCAATCATTAGCAACTTAGCACCAATTTATTAATAAGATTAATTTCTGCCCCATGGTAGGGTTTTAAGGAATGGAATATAGAGTGAGTAGTTTTTAATGAAGGATGAGGAGGAAGGATTTGAAGTCTAAGAGGAGATATCTGGATAGTATGCTGACTTTGGAGGTCTAGTTTGAAGGTACCAGGAGGAAGAAAAGAGAGGAGCAAAGAGAAAGGAGTAGGAAAAAAAGAATGTCACAGTGCCCAGGGCAAACCTGCCAAAGAATCCTGTCCACAGCCGCCACTTCCAGGAACAGTATCAGCTTGGCTGAAAGGGCACATCAGATCAGGGCCCTCACGCACAGCCATGCAGGTTGCTCTGGTGCAAGCAGGGGCTGAAATCCAGCCCGTGCTCCCCTTGCCAAGCCCCGAGTCCTGCAGCTGCCCAGAGTGACACCTTTCTGTAATGGATGCAAAAGTTTTGCAGCGGTGGCCCTGCATTGAAATCATTTTCAAGCCTTTTTCACCCAGGGAGGGACAAGGACATGTTGATACTTTCTGGTTGCACAATCCTCTTCCCCTTTGGGGAATGTGACAAGGGACCTCATTGTCTTTTACCTCAACTGTGCATCCAGGCTACCATCAGCCCAGTCACCCTCCTGACACTCAGGCTCATTTAAGAGGTGGCAGGAGGCAGAAGATAGGAGGCTGTAGCTCAGGAAGGAGCTTCTCAGCAGCCATCAGACTCAGTACTGATAATTTTTGTGCATACTGATATATCAGTTGGGCTGGTTAGAGGCAAAGGACAATGGCAGAAAGAATCTTGTTGGAATCTTACCTAAATAATAAAACGTCTTTGTTATCTCTTTTTCTGCTAGGTTATTTCCTGCAAACAAAATTAGAGAGAAAGAGAAATCACCATGACCTGTATGGTAGTTCTTCCAATTGCTGAACAGTGTGAATTTGCGGGACGGCCTCTAACATGTTTTGACTAGGAGAAAGCAGTAAATTGGAGTATTTTTTCTTTAGAGCAGCACAGATACACTAGTTCCTCCCTCTCATCTCACTCCCACGGAGAAGAGTCCCATCACACCTTAGAGAATGTCACCTGACGAAGACAACAAGCAAATGCTCATTTTGGTTTTGCCCAAACCCTTCACCTCGACCTTTTCTCTGGCTGGTAGCGGAAGCTGCGGCTTACGTGGATCAGTGGTTATCTGGCATCTCCCCAAGATTGCTGCCACCTCCACAGGGCACCTCACCCCCACAGTGAGCCCAGATGAGCGCCCACATTCCACTCATGAAGGAAGTTCGGGCGATTATCAAAAGCACCTTATGGCCTTGGCTTTTCCTTGCAGTTTTCCAATAAATGACATAAAACAAATGCTAAGCATAGAGAGAGCAGCCACAGAGAGAGAGTTTACACTTGAGACAGCATCTGACCTTAAGCTCTTTCCCCCAAAGGCTGCTGCTGCCCAAAATGTTAGCACTGGGTTAAGGTATTCTGTCTCCAAAGGGGCCGATGTGAGCATGTTACTTTGCAAGGACAGCTCATTGATAGCCTTTTCCTCGGTCACTCAACAAGTACTTACGGACAGCTTGCTATACCTAAACAGGCCCTCCGCTGCGCCCTGAGGAAATGGTGCTAAGCAAAGTAGACACCTCTAATTTGCCATTCTTATCTAACCAACTCTTCTTCCTCCCCAGCTTTTGTCACTCCTCCAGGGAGCATCTCATGAGCCCAAGTCTGGTTTAAAGGACCCCTCTTCTATTCTCCTGAAATATCCTATGCACACCCCTGTAGCACTTAGCACCAACAGGCAACTCTGGTTCCCAGGATTTCAAAGGGGGACAAATGTTAGTTCACATATCTCAAAATCTCCTGTCATTTTCATTTCTGTTGTAAAGGACCACACAAAATAACTCTTTGTGCGTGCCATGACACCGGCTAATTTTTCTATTTTTAGTAGATGTTAGGCAGGGACCAAGTCTGCAGGTGGCAGATACAGGCCAGCAGGGCAGTTCCTAGGGGCGGAGAAGCCAGGGAAGGGACTGCAGGAAAACGCAGCTAACAAGCGCCAAGGGCAGGAACTTGGGGTTTTGAGGCACATGCACCTGTAGAGCTGCAACTTTGTTATAAGAACATCTGTCAATCACAGATATCAATCATCTGGTAACATTCCACACCTCCCTTAAGCCCTCCCCTGCACAAGGCCAAGAAAAGGAAACCACCTAGCAGTCCCCAATGTCTGTCTCCACTCGTGCAGGCTGACCTGTTCCTCTCTGGATCGTACTCTCGCTTTGTGTAGCTCCCTTCTTTTCTGTGATAAAAGCTGTTTGTGTGGAATTGCTTCCTTCCACTCCTGCACACCAGCCCTGCTTGTGAATTTCCAAGCAAGGAACCAAAGAACCAGGACAATAGTCCACCAAGAGGCCTGACCTGACAGGAGAGACGGGGTCTCGCTCTTATTTAGGCTGGTCTCGAATTCCTGAGCTCAAGTGGATCCTACTGCCTCAGCCTCCTAGAGTGCTAGGATTACAGGTATGAGCCATGTCGCCTGGCCTAGAAAATATCACTCTTAAGTGCTACTCAAAGGAGGGAAGAATTGATATTCATTGCACAAAATCTGGAAAAAATAAAGCCTATATTCTTCATAGTGGTAAATGTGGTCGTGGATCATGAATCTGGTCTAAATCACCAAAATCCATAAAAACAGTTACAACTTGCCCATAAAACACCTCTTGCAAGACTTTCCGTAAGAAACTTTAGAAGGTAATGAAACAGCAGATAATGGGGAAAGCTAATTAACTCTGGCAAAGCCTTGCTAGACTCTGCTTTATTATCTTAATTAGGCATATCGTGAACACGGTGCTCACAGACACTCGCCTTCTTCACCCAACTTTCCAGTATCGATGGGCAGACCAACAGATCTTCCCGCTACCAGACTCACGGCCCGGATTTTATCTTTGAATTCCACAATGTGCCTACTGATGACTTCCTGCCCGTTCCTGGGCCTCCACATAGAATGATTTTGGTAAGCAGATCCCATCATTGAGAATTAAGACTGTTAAGGGCCCAAGTCCCATGTTCAAAATTTTAAATTAAAACCAGACCTATAAATCATACTGAAAGATGTAAAAACAATGTGAAACTAAAGTAGAGGGAAGAAAAATTATCAAACAGGAAAAGAAAACCCTTTCATGTCTAGTTCCTCTCATAAAATATGAAGCCTTGGAAAAAAATCATAGTATCTTGGATTCAGAAAACCTTTTTACTCTTTCTGTTCCTATTTCTTTAAACTCTGATAGTTTCAACTTACGCTCTCAGGTTTCTCAGACCCATTAGCCATTCTGTATTGTCATGGTATTTATTATCATCTTGAGTCCATGACAAAAGTCAAGAAGCAATTTTCCAACACAGTGAAACATTTGCTAAGTAATGACAAATATCATTAGCACATCTCCAAATAGAGGTAATTTTGACAAGATAAAATAAGATTAGTGAGTATCTAGGCTTCGTAATGACCCATTTGGTTTCACAAAATAATTCAAAGGAAGGTGGGTAAATTCACCAATTATAAACTGTCAAAAACATTAGGAGACATCATGGCAAGGGTAAGGTTTGTAGGTTAATCTATGAAACTTTGCTTTCTCTGGATTTTTCCCCCAATCTTCTTTTCAATACTTACTCTGTTGACAGTACCTTTTAATGCCTACAAACTGCTTTAATAATCTTGAAACAGGAAAAAATAATTAGCATATATTTGTAACAAAAGGCGTATAGACATTGATGCTATAATTATATATCATGACAAAGAACATAATTCCATGTCCTGAAAGACGGCTTGCCTAAAAACACATAGGAGATGATTTGGGACCTCTTCAGGGACATAATAATTTGGTAGTTGGAAAATAATTTAGGCAGCAAGCAATGTGGTCTACTTAACCAAACCACAGAGCAAATGTAATTAAAAGGGAGAATGGAAAATATTGTGGGTTCGTCTGAAAAAATTGGTTAGGAACTTTTCCTGACTATAATCAGGAAAATGTCAGCATATGGAAGAACCAATGCAAAGAACACGACCTGTCTAGATCCTTCCCTTTTAACCACCTGGGATGCAGGCAAATGATGAAAAGGACAGAGATAAATCTAGAATATGAGGTTCATAAGTTTAGATGCTTCATCTCTTTTGATAAAGCCCTGTACTAGTTTAGCTGAATTAACATGCAAGAGAAAGAAGAAAGAAGAAACAAGAAAAAAAAAAAACTAAAAACTCTAGGGAGTAACATATAAAGAGAAAGAGCAGTGT